>JAQFZF010003312.1:0-11480 GCA_034695365.1 Enchytraeus norvegicus
AATGCATACAAATACAGACAACACTTACTCCAATAGACTTATGGAACAATCCCTGCGAGGCGGCAGAGCTGCTGGATTCCTGGCGGCGAACCCTGGAGGAGCGCTCCCAAGGACGTAGATAGAGGGAGTCAGCACCACGGCTGATCCTCGGATTGGCAACAACAACAACATAAGGTGTGAAGTCTGAATATTTATTCTGGCACAAGTGATTGAAGAGCCTTGGGTTCAAATTCAGATCAGACTTTAAGAAATAACGCCACTGGTGCTTGGTAGGTTAATCGTGTATCTGCGCCTGTTGCATTAGTGCACTCTCTACGGCAAAGTCTCAAAGATACGATTAACCAGTGGGACGGCAGGCATTAAAAATCAGAAACTAAGCAAGGAAACCCTGTAAACATGTTGAGTTGTCACATGAATAACAATAAAAAGTTTACCAAACATTTATGATGAAAGACCATAACTGGCCAATCGTCTCAAATAATTATCAGCTAAATACACTATACTAACTAGACAAGTGAGAGGTGAGACAAGATCAATAAAAGGTTTAGATGTGAGTAGTAGTGACTCAGCTTGCTCAGCCTCTCGTGATAGACTCTCACTGGCGTGCTTCTTGGCCTGAGATACAATACAATACAATACAATCTAGCATGCTTCTTAGCCTGAGGTACAATACTATACAATACACACTGGCGTGCTTCTCATCATGGATACAATGCAATACAATACAACACAATACACAGGTGCTTCTTAGCCTAAGATACAATACAATACAATACCATACACACTGGCATGCTTCTTAGCCTGAGATACAATACAACAATACAATACAATACACATTTAACGTCCATTTCATCGTCTGACAACGATATCAGGGACGTCCCAACAACATATCACTACAAATCGTTTCACCAAAAAAGGTACAATGCAACACACAACAGTACCAACATACCAAAAATACATATTAGTGTCAGTTTATAACGGCATATCCAATAGTCTTATGTTTATGGCGACATATTATGGTTTATGCTTATGTTTAAGGCTGCATATCCAATAGTCTTTACCTCAACATTTTAAAGACGCATTAAGTAATTGTCCATTAAGTAATTGTGCAAGTAATTGTAGACATACTATGAAAATTGTGCCTGCTACAATACCTGGGAATATAGAAATATAAGTAACTGTAAAATATTATGTAAGCAGCATACGAATAAAACCATTCCCACTACTTACATCGAGAGCCTTTCGTACGACGTCGGACACATATTTCAGCATGGTGTGAAGTGTATCGAGCAGAGTGGGCAGCATGGATCTAACAGATTTAATATCTCCTGTAAAACTGTCACTGTCACTGCACAGAGCACTGATCTCCAGGAACAGAAAACTGAAGTGATTCACAAACCCTACACATAAATCAATGGCAAGTTGTTTGTCAGAAACATATTTCATACAATACAATATGGGTTTAACGTTCGTTTCATCATCGACGATATCAAAGAAGTCTCCAACATCACAAGCAATACTAACCGACTATGACAAATTGCATAGCACATAGACATGAAATATCATACAATGAAAATTTAACGCCCGGTTTCTCACCCGAAGGCGATGCCAAGGACGTCTGAAGCAGACTGTGCAACTGCAAGCGGTTCTATACCACCAGAACACACTTTCAAATATCATAGTACTCAGAGTTACATTTAACGTCAGATTCCTCAAGTGTAGACGATGTGAAGGACGAACACATACACACAACCTGTCATACTTACAAATATCATAGAGTTCAGAGTTACTTTGTGAAGAATTTTCCGTAAGTCCTTAACAACATCCATGGATGAGGAAGCGGAAGCTAAATCTTTGTTATTACTACTTCATATCTTGACTATTATAATTTGATGAACTTAATTCAATAATAATTTCAGAGCTACTGTTAGTGAGCTAAGTAAGTAACACTGTTGTAACTTGAGCACATCTAGTCCAATAAATTACTAAATATTAAGGGTATGCTTCTCGAGTTAGTAATTAAAAAAGTAATGAGATTACATCGCAAAACTAAAATAATAGATGTATCTGTGTAAAGATAGTACAATGATACAATACCTTGTTCTAGCAGATCCTTTATGTTGGTCTCCTTTCTGCTCACAATGCAATTAAAGATGAGAATGATCAACTGTATTGTAGTACAAGCTGGATTACTCTGACGATCCTACACAACATAATAATGGAACCTCATTTTATTTAGTTCAAGTATTCATAAGTCGCAGCTTATTATTGCTGCACAGTGCTTATAGTATCATTTTAACTGTTTACAAGAGTATGGACTAATGCAATGGTTCGCAAGCTTTTTGGGCCAGGGAACACCAATTTCTTTCGGTATGGATCACGGACCCCCATACTTAGAAATTATTGATTGTACTTTTGACAAGCATAAATGCAATTCAAGGATTAAAGTCTGGATCAGTACTTGCACATATTCCAATGAAGCAATCCCACGCAATTATGCAAGGCTGGACTGTGAAAGAAAATCGTCGATAACTTTGAAGACCTGCACCCTTGTAGTTCTGGAATGCATAAAAATCAATCTTCTGTCATTACTCCATCCCAAAACTATCTCACATAGACCAGCAATTGTGCCCGGTTGGCAACGTTGGTGCTTTCATCTTGTTGTATTACAAAATTACTTTGCTTCAATCTATCAATTACTTGTTTAATCTATCAATCTATCAATTACCTGTTTAATATTATCTGACATGTCTTTGATCCTTCTTGCAATGGTATTATCAGACAACAAAATTCCTTTCACAGAGTTCTTTGCATAGCATTCTTGCATAGCATTCAAATTCCTTTGCAGAGCATTCTTTCTCCAAAACGGTTTCACACAAGCCATGTCAACTGCACATCAAATCTTCAGCAATCGTGTGAGCTTTGTTAGCACGCGCCACTCGACGCCACTAAATATGATGCCTTGAGAAGTTTCTCATTTGGTAGGCTATCACTGGCCATTTGAAAACTTTTGACTGACTCATATAGGCTACGCTTCCTTTCTTTGGGAAAATTTCAGGTTCATTTCCCACTAGCCCATCACCAATTTGAAAATGATTGTAATTTGGCCCATTAAGATATATACCTTGGACCCTTCACCCCCCTCGATTACCCTCGATACTTGGCTCCCTCTTCGAACAAAATGCATATATCCCCCCAAGGAAAAAATCCTAGATCCGCCACTGGGTAATAATAATAATAAGTGCAATAGTACATTGAAAAAGCACCACACACCGCTCAATGCTATATTCCACAGTAGCGCTAATTGGACTGTAAGGAGTCATCTATTCTAACACTCTACTATCATAGTATAAACTATAAAGGAAATGTTTGTCTGATAGACAATATAAAACATGTGACAGAAAGTGTGACCACCGTTCTTTTAAAAAAAAAATCCAATTTCATAGTTTGCAAATTTTGATTTTTCACCTTTCCCAGACTTTGCATTATTAATTGAAGCTAATATTTTTATATTTCCAGCAAGATCTTCGCGGATCCCAGACGTACTCATCGCAGACCTCCTCTGGTCTGTGGACCTCAGTTTGAAAACCTCTGGACTAATGGACTTTACTAACGGACTTCAACTGTTTTGGATCACACCTTCTCTTCGGTCTATGCAACTGCAAGTGTGTTCTAGAGGTACAAAACTGCTTGCAGTTCCATTGTCTGCTTGATACGTCCATAAAATTACCTTCGTGTGAGGAACCGAACAGTTAATCCTCATTGTAGTGTATTGTGTTACAAATAGGGATACTATTTGAAAATAATGAATAACATAAGCCAACACATGATATCCAGATCTAGGTATCTAACTTGACTAAACCATATACCAGTAATTAATTATGTAATGGGTCGTTGCTTAGTTACTATCTAATATAAGTTAATAAAAGTAAACTATAATATTATACAAGCTCATCTATTGTGTTGGGCTGAGTAGCACAATGGTTAAGCTTCTCGACTGCGGAACAATGGCAGCACGGTTCGAATCCATGGATTGCTCTTCGCTGAGGAGCCTTCGGGACGTGAAATTGACGTTAAACTCTGCAACTTTAGGCCTATAATAGTTGAACATGTTTAGAGCACTTTCTCTTTTAATACCGTAAATGAAACTCATAAACCGTTGTAAGACTTAGGCTCACAAAATAAATAAATAACAGTTTCATTTCAATTAAACAACTTTTAACAGATGAAATCTAAAGAAATATCACTTACCAGAATGACTTCAAACAGAACCTGAACGATGTTAATCTTCTCAATATCCCTGCATTTATAATAGAACAACTGAGTGAGTTACTGTTTTACAGAATTATTTTTATATTAAAGACAAATATGAATTCATGGCCTTGATGTAAGTAGTCCAATATTAGAAATTATATGAATTAGTCTAAAAAACAATTTCAGGAATTAATTGCTACTTCCACAGAGTACAGGTATAATCTGCATATCAATAATTCTATAATTTACAATCAGTCAATACGAATTTAACGTCCGTTTCATCATCTGACGACGACATCAGGGATGTCTCCAGCAACACAAATATCAGCACAAATATCAGTTTTATTAATTGAGATATGGAAGAAAACTTTCCACAACCTGATGCTTAAAATTGCCATAGACACTTATTTCACAGTTGCCCAGTGACAAGGAAGTCTCAGGTTTGATACCTAGAAAGGGAGGGCTTCTTGTCACTTGATCTTTTAAAATGTGAAATGGACAGCAATGCATAATTTGATTAAATTCCCATAATGCAATTCATCCATATATATATTAATATATATATTATATGATTTGTTAGTAAATTATTAAGGCTGTTATAATCACTTGGTTAAATGACTAAGTACCTGATGAACGTTGCATCATGTCTGATGAGAGTTAGGAGAAGTTGTAGACCATACGATGGGACTGGGTCAGAATCAAGTAGCACTTGTTCAAATCTGGGTAACAATGTAATATCTAGAGATTTATTGTCTGCTTCATCATCCATGATGCACTAATAATAATAAAAGTTGCAGCTATACATGGATATTTTTCATGAAATTTTGATAATATAGTTTTAATTAGTTAATTATTAATACTTTTCCTCAAATCTCTAAATAACAATTCAAGAAAACAATTACACGAATACTCAAACGTATTATTTGCTCTTTAACTTAAGAATACATGGAGCTAACTAATTTACAATGAAGTTTAATAAACTATTTTAAAATAGTCCTTGATCCGCCACTGTAGGCTATGTGTATTGTGTGTCATGATAGTGTGTATTGCATTGAATGTGTCATGAGCCTACAAGTAGCGGCCTGATTCTGTGTCCTGTGTCATGAGCCTACAAGTAGCGGCCTGATTCTGTGTTATATATAAAATAATAATATATATTAGTAAACAATTTATCTAGCAATTAATCTAGAAATGTTTAGATAATATTAAATAATAGTCTCACTGTGGCAGAAGGAAAGTGTTTACTATCTGATGAAATCTCTTCGTCATGTTCTGACGATTCACATCCACATCAGAGCCGACGTCTTGATCAAACAATATGGCCGACACCTCAGAAAACAGTCGTAGCGACAGCCCACGAGTATCACCTGAACACAAATGTCATTAATAATGTGCTGTAATTTATACTATATCATTTATCTGTAATTTAATAACGAACTGTAATGGTACTAAATAATAACATCAGTAGGACGTCAGACTATGTAGGCCTATATATCTCAGTAAACATATGCGTTTGCTATGTTTTTAATTAAGGTAAAAATATAATTAAAAAATAATTACTCAACAAAGTTTCAATTCAACGAACGATAATTAAGTAAGGCACAGGTTAGAATATGTGGAAAAGCAACAATTATTGGAATGGATAGAATTTTTAGCTAGATAACACAACACGTAGAACAAATCATGAGCAGAATTCTTACACACTCACGCTATTATTAATTAATATGATTAAATGGAATATTAGAATCCCTGGCTCCTTACAGACGTGAGACTACAGCTTATAGGCCTACCTTTTTCTTAGGATGCATTGTGTCCTCACTGACGGCCGATTGTACGATTCCTTAGGTTCGATTGCTTGTATGTATGTTGACTTGTATGTTTGTTCGCTTGGTGTTGCTTGACTGCTTGCCTATTTTGTCAATTGTAGAACAAATAGACATAGTTCTCTCTCTATTCCATTTTGCAGACTTTTTACAAAAGATAATAACACAAAATTAAGGTCATAGATAACATCATACCGACTTCACTGCTGATGAGGGTCGCTAATGAAGGAAGAATTTTATCGATGAATAGGTTGTTGTAGTTAAGAACAACGACTGAGTTGTTCTCAAGCAGCGACTCAACAATACCAAATACTGTGCAGAAAAACTCCTCTGTTCCACCAGACCCTGTCAATAATTTAAGAAAATTTGAACAATTACTATTAATTAAATTCAAAAAATATTAATAAAATATCACAATTATGAAACGTGATAATTAATACCATAAAATATTAATTAATTAACAATTCAAACAATCAAGTGCTTAATATTTAACGTAAGTTTCGCTGTCGAATGGCTACATAAGTGATGGATGAGCCCTGGGATTGGAACTGTGCACCTACGGCACCGATTCAGACAATTAACAAACAGCTGCTTTTGGCCCAATCTCGCTATTGACTGGGCCAATGAAGCCATTTCCTGATACAATTTCGTCGTGTGTATCAATACAAATGTTATTATAGTGAAACACTTAGCAAAAAAGAACGAAGTGGATATTGTTACGTACGTGCGTAACAATATATATAATATTCGTTTATTTACATCAATCTGACAATCGCAGATTGTCACAACCAACATTCAACAACATCAAAACACAGTAAACATAAAATAGATAAAATATTAACATGAGCCTACAATAAAATAAATTAAAATGTTCTAAACATTGACCCTATTTGGAAAGCCTGAAGGATATTATTACATACTATCAATGCGCATGCGCTCTGATTAGTATACAATGTCATTGTATCGCTTTGTTTACAAACGCTAGATAAGCAAGCTGAACGTTGAGGTTTGGTGGTGTAGTGGATAGAGCGTAGAGTGGATGAACCAATGGTTCCAGGTTTGACTCCTACTGGTGATTTTTCTTCTTCTAATTTCTTAATGCCAATTTAACAAAATTATACATTTTATTTTAATATAAATGATATTACTAGTGTTAGCGTTGTGGGTGTCGTATGATTGGCTTTAATTTTTTTAAATAATAATTTCATAACCAGATCATCACTGAGTACAAGGTGCGTAACAGGAGCCGCCAGAATATTGTTACGTAGTACGCAACAATATCCACGGCCAAAAAATAATTAACTTAATCGTATGCTACAATATAACATAAATAGAAAGTAGTGATACAAGTCACAGATTATTTAGGACCACTAAATTAACTTTAACAAGCAGGGCACTCAACCTGTAGCAGCGTGTATTTGAGTAGAACCAGAGTCGATGGCCTCCACATGATGCACCAGTGAACCAATGTCCTCCATCATCACATCATTGACTATGTGTGGCCTCAACAACTAACATATAAAATATGGCAGCGAATAAATAAAGAGCAAAAAATGGGAGGTGTGACCATAAAAAAAATTGTTTTTCATTGTCGCTCTAATGAGGATAAATATTACACGGAGTTTTGTATTAAGATAAATTAAATATATTTAGTTAAAATAATATTTAAATACCTGATAACTTAATAACAGATTTTTCTGATTTTTTCCTTCACTTTTTCACAGTCTATAATCGAAGAAATCTGGGGTGTTAGCAAGAAATTCTCAAATTCACATACAATATTGTCTTGGACTCTTGGAGTATGCTGATACAATATTATTATACAATGCAAATAGAAATAGACTAGCCTGATACAATTTTTGTTGTAAAAATAAAAAATCTCCACAAGAGGAACACATGTTTACATAATCATAAGTTATAATATAATAACATAATCACAGTACTAATCAGATCTAGCATCTACAATTTATTATTATTATTATTATATCCGTATATATTCACACGTGACAGATGCACATGCTAGTTTCCTTGCTTTAGTTGCTGTTTTTTATGTTTTTATTTTTATTTTCTAATCCATGATTAATCGTACCTTTGCCTTTCTATTTCGTTCTGACAATGACAGTTTGTTTAAAATAACATAAAGATAATTACCGAAGAGTTGACTAAATGAAGAACAATAGGCAGAAGAGGGAGGGTTGATTTCAGTTGTTTAACTTGAACAGTCGATGGATGTTTCTTGCCATCTACAGCTGCCAGAGCTGTCAATATCTGCTCTGTAAATAACAAAATAATCTTTCCTTAATTTCAAATTTCAAATGGAGTTTCAACATTTAGTTGAGATGCGCAGAAGTGCCTTTAGTAGAAACGTTTCAGTTTATGTCAACACCATCTTCGTCAATTTATGACAACTTCGTTTCAGTACATGTCAACACCGCTTTCGTTATCAAACAATGAAGCAAACAAATTGCGGAATAATCCAAACATAACATTCAGATTCATAAGTCAACTGAAAACAGCAATATACATAGAAGTTTCAACACATTAAAGCATTTGAAGCATATTTGTGAAAATGAATTAAAATCAATATTAAGTTAAAAACAGAATTTACATCAGTGACGGGTGAGCCCTGGGATTCTAACTGTGAACCTATGGAACCCGAGTCTGACACATAACCTTGTGCTCAGCTACATGAAAAGTTTCTCCATATGAAGATTACTGCAGGAGTGACGTGTGATGCAGGGGCGTACATAGAAACCTGAACAAGATCTGTTTGAGTACAGCTTGAGAATCTTATGATACATCGCTTATGACACCATGACCATACTAGGCCCTATATAAATTCCAAAACTGGCTTGTCCACACCGATGATGCCTTCGGACGATGCAGCTGTCGTTAAATCAAAATTAGATAAATGGAAATAATGTCATAACTCACTGAGAACCACAGGTAGCAGATCCTGCAGTGTTTCAATGAGACAAGCAAGACAGTTCGCGAGATAGTCTCCCTCCACCTCTAGATTAGTGTGAGATCTGTTGTCCCTCTCTATGTACATTGTTAACCTGGGTTTTTTAAATAGAGTATTAAAACAATGTTACAAAAAATAAAAATCGATGGACCTTAATTTCTATCTAACTTGAATTTTCATACTCATATTTATATTTCTTAAATTATCATATTTTCAGATGTCATACAAACGCAATATGCATTATACTTTTGTTATTAGTACTAAACTAATTACTAGCTCAAAAGTGTTTGCAAGAAATATTTCATTAATGTCAAAGCTTTTATAACTGTTCTATCCATATATTGTAATTATCTTAGATAGTTTCACATTTTATTTATGTGTATTGTGGGTGTATGACACCTTATGTGTGATATGATAGAGCGTGTTTCATTAATTTATAAAAGTTAGGCTAGAAGAGTTAAGACATACCTAGCCTGACAGGCAGCTAGCAGCATATCATTACTACTGTAGAAGATCTCAACGAGAATAAGAAAGGCTTTGGCCCTGATCACTGCTGATGGGCTCTCTAATGATCTCAATATACTCTGTAGAAACTCCTGCAAATAGCTTATATAATATAATAGCCTGCTGGGTAAATCTAGTTTCCTTGCTTCATTATATCTCATCAAGCTGATGATGTTTGAATTATATGATTTATTTAATGGACATGCACCATGTTTGACTTTTCTTTTTTATCATACTTATTTCTCTGATCAGCTTCTGGGTGGACCTGCGTTGTCCGAGACAGCCCTGATATTGTAGTCATACAATGAAACGAACATTAAATTATTTGTTATTAGATTTTTATTTCCGATAAAGTTTGCTGAGACAGCTCGAATAACGAATTTTACCAAATGTACATTAAATTTCATAGTATCCACCTTGTCGGTGTAGTATCCTAACTTCATAATATTAAATACAGTAATTATAGTTATACTAATTATGCTATTGTTCAATTAATTATATTTTGTTATATTAATAATACATCAATTATTTCCTTCACTAACCCTCTCTTGTGCAATGCTGGTAAACTTGGCATCAGAGTGAATAAGTGTAGCAAACATGGTCATGATGGCTTGTTGCACCCTGGCTATAGGCAGCGACAAGGCCTCCAGCAGCTTAGGCAGACCAATCTTATCTAACACACTTTGGAAGACTCCTATAGAGAGTCGAGTTAGTCTGGCAAGAGCCTGTCAACATATCAATCAATCAAAAAAAAATCAATCAGTCAATAAATCAATCAATCAGTTTAGATCTACCTGCTGTATCTAGTATACTCTTGAATATAGGAACAAATGTGTTGAGTAAGCCTGTCGACATCACGCATATCTATCAACTTATCTAAAATTACTTTCTGATCAGATCCTCCGAGACTGGAAGCCCAGCATCATGCCATACATTACATACCTTAGAATCAAAGGTATGGTAAAAATGAGAGAAACGTACACAAAACATGTCACAGTAGCTCAAATCTATGTCATATCAGAACAAGTATACCTATAATCCTATGTACCTCATATGGTCACCTGCACATATTGTGAATGCAGCATTATAATTACTTGTCACATTGATTTACAAACAAAACATGCCAGGAATAAAAAGTTACAAAATCAGAATAAAAAGATACTAAAGTTACAATTCATTGAAGAATACGCCGTATAAGTAGACTTGCCGATAGAGATGTGATCCTGAGGTTATCGAGTGCAGCGTGAGTGAACACATACCATAATTGCTGACCAACTTCATTCGTAGCAAATCTCTATAGAATAACAAAACAATACAATACAATGAGGATTTAGCGTCCGGTTCCACAACCGAAGGCGACGTCATGGACATCAATGGCATAAGTAACCAATTGATATCGTCAAAACACGAAAGAACTGAGATCAAGTCTTTATTATCTTATTTAAATTTTAATCACAAGCAATTGTACAATAGCTTGTGACTGTAGAATTGCCAATATATAATGCTACGAGATTGGAGGAGTAAAACATTAAATAACAACTATGCCACTTTTAGTTTTTAGCTGAATGTTGATCTCCATTGGCGGGATATATTATTTTGACAAAGGCCTATCACCGTTTTACCACTAGAGCAGTGATTTTCAAAGTGAGCCATCGTAATATTGTGCAGTGAGCGCCGGGTGGTGAAAAGATCGGGGGGGTGGAGACCTCGGGTGAAATCGGAGGAGTACAGCATTTGTTCGACTTTAACTAAGACGTGTCTTTTTGTCATTATCTCAATAATTATCTCAATCAGTATCTAAATAAATACTAAAATCAATACTAAAATCAATACCATACCACCACACAGAAACCGTTACTACACAAACTACAGAAAAGCAAATTGGACTGCATTTACCGAAGAAATAGAAAATACCCTAAACAACAATCCGAAAC
>JAQFZF010003313.1:0-11479 GCA_034695365.1 Enchytraeus norvegicus
GATCACACGCAGTCACTGGTAGGCCTACCGGATCACACGCAGTCACTGATAGATCTACTGGATCACACGCAGTCACTAGTAGGTCTACCGGATCACACGCAGTCACTGGTAGGTCTACCAGATCACACAGTCACTGGTAGGTCTACCGGATCACACAGAGTCACCTTGAACACTGACAAAGGTAGGTTTGTGCGAGAGAGAAAGATTTATACAAATGAAGAGGAGGAATCCGATGGTTTAAAGAATAAAATCAATGATGGTATAGCAACTTAATCACCGAGTGATGGGGGATATTCTTAACATAAAATATATTTGACATTCGATTTAATGGTTTTAAGATCTTCATATATACAGTCTCATGTGCGATTGTAACAATTAGAGAGCCTTCTTTTGAGATCAACTCCAGAAGTACTCAGTTGCTCTTAATCCTTATCGTAAATAGATCCACAATTTGCCTCCAATCATTAAAATACATGTATGTTGACAAAAAGTCGTAGGTCTCAGTCTTAGGCCACTAGACACCAAAAATGAACCGATCTCATGTGTCTAGTAGGAACAGGTAAAATAAAAAATACACAATACGAAAATACTTACAAAACACAAGCATTTATTACATTTCATTTGTACACAAACTGCACTAGGATAAGCAAATAAAAAGCATCTTTACAGTACCCAAAGTAACTACTTTTAACAATACCCAAATAGACAAAACAGCAACATGTATCTATTTAATTTGTTAATTCATTTTATATTATTTGATGAATCTATGCAGGATGCATACATCCTGCAGAAATATCAGAGAATTGAAATATCCCATACTAAATGCAAGCAAAGAAAAGAACTCACTTAGACATCTCTAAGGAACTAAGGCCTAAATAAATTATGGTGTCAACTTACACAGAAGAGTATCAAATAATAAATGTGAAATATAACTTTAAAAATATAAATATTTACTGAAATAATTACAATATCGAATAAATGTAAACATTTCAAAACAAAGTTTTTAGCAATAACCAGAAACTGAGCAGCCTATTTGACAATATTGCACAATTTCTAAGTATGTGCACATTGTGCAGTTACTTACAAAATTCCACAAACTTGATTCCAGCAGCAGATAGTTAACAACTTTTTAAACAAACACTCTGAACACAGTTGCTTAATCCATTATTAAATACTATTAACTAACTTAAAATGCATTTCAGCATGCCTTAAGTTACAGTTGATGTTACACCATGAAGTTGAAAAAAATGCACCTGCTATCTATCGATCTATCCAGTACTCTGCCAAACGCAGGTTAAAGGCACAAATTCGTACACAATCCTAATCCTCGCTCATTAATGAGCACACCATTGATCAGCCCAACAAATCGATCCCTTTACAAAGGCTTTTACCTTTACCTCCGGTAAAATGATGCCTTAGTTCAAATAAAATTATGACTTCTAAGGTGGCTTATCTTGCCCTCCTCAGTAACTGAATTTGTTGGGTTCTATGAAACATGTCCAGTTTTTGGTTGGTCTATTCTCGAGCACCCAGGATCCAACACAGGCAACTGCTATAATATCAACTATATCTTAAATGCTGACAAGTGGCCTATGGACCTATACTGTGAAATTAGCACAAGTACTTATTTGAACTCTATTTACTGAGCAGTGGCGGCGCCAGGGGGTCATGGGGGGGGCGGACGCCCCTTTATAAAACTTTTGCCCCCCCCCCCAAGATTTTCCAGGTACAAAATTTTGTAGTCAGTTTAAGTCTGCCATCGCATTCCACGTATATGCCTCTATACAATTTGTACCCCTATAAACAATTTATACCCCTGTACAATTATACCCCTATATACAATTCCATATCTGCCCCCCCCTAAATTTTTCTCTTCCCCACATTACTTCTTTTGGCGCCGCTACTGTTACTAAGGAATAAAGAGAATCAATGAAGTAGTGCCGTACTAACTAAGTATGCATGACTATACAATATACGGTGTAAAACCATTCATTCTGGTACCTTAGTGTTCAAACTATTAATTAGTCAACTATAACATGCGTAATATGCACACTATATTCTACATCCGTATAATGTACAATTGTACATGTCATTATATAAATCGCTAATTGCCTGTGTTCAGGTTATTTCATCTCATTGCACTCTTTTCTATTCTAACTTCAGTTTTATTCTGAAACTTAATCCTGATTAATTAAATACATAAATATTAGAGACAGAAAGGTTGTAAATATATAATAATAAGATACACAAAAGTCAAGCAATGAGATTCTCTCTACTAATCCTAAAGAGCCAAGTTCTACAATAGGCCTATACATTAATTATGCATTGGAAATCCATAGCATGATATCAACGAGACCAAATTGAATACAATTATCATCAACCTCTTGATTGACATCATTGTGGCTATACTAGTGTACTGTGTATTGTGACAGTGATGTCATGCAAGAGGCTGAGTGGCTCCAATAATTATTCCTAGTTCTATTTCTTAATAGTCATCATTAATAGTCACTGACAGGATATTGGTCGCAGGTCAATTGACATTTCAGACCAAGGTTTGTTCATTAAAACATTTATAAATCTCAATGTTTTCTGTTAAATCGTTTTAATGTTGACACATTTTAATGTTTTACCATTATTTCTAATACAGGCAACATTAATGTCTGTATTACAAATTATATACAAACAAAATTCATTCCTAGAAGTATTCACAGGAAACATTCTATAATAACATCTCAGAATATCTTCAATAAAAGGTTCTTAAAGGGTGAGATTATATAAATAAATACGATGCATGAGGTTATGCTAAATAATCAAGTAATAAATCATCCAGCTCTACAGAGTGCTGAGGATGAGCACATAAAACATATTAAACACTGATTCTTTACTAGGCATGAGGTTCAATATTAAATCTTAATCACTGCTCAATCGTTAAATTAATTGAACAGAATCAATAATAAAATTAAAAATAATAGATAATCATTCATCATGTTAATATTCGGTCATATATATAATTATGATGTAATATATAGGCGACAGCATATATATATTAATACAGTTAAATAGTGAGGTATTATAGAGTGGGCTAAGTGATAGTCTTCGGGTCAGTAATAGTCAGCATGTTATGACATGTACACATCAATGGATGAATGTGCAAGTCCATAATATTATCAGAAATTGTAGTCATATCGACACATTTGTAGCAATTGAGTGAAAATTTATTAAGTTAAGTGAAAAGGGAAAGCCTATTATTTCAAAAGAAATTAGTCTCAGTTAAAATTCAGAGCCTCCAGCCTCCAAGTTACAAGGTCGAATATCCAGGTTATAAGTTAAGCAAACCTACCTGGTCTTGCACATATTATACTGTGTAAATGTATATACAGGGTGCACAAAAAAAACGCCCCCGTACGAATTTGTTTAATATTTTCGCCATCTGGTGTCTGTTTTTAATATAAATTTCTAGGATTATTTGCGGTCCAATTTACTTTCGCTTGTTTAGTATTCACTTGTTTGCACACCAACTCGTGAAATTAGAGCTTTCTAAACGATTTTGTTTAATATTTCCGCCCTCTGGTGTCTGTTTTCAATATAATTTCCTAGGATCATTCAGGATCCACTTTAACACCTTCATACCTAATTTCATCGAAAGATTTGTTCTAATAGCCGAGTTATTCACTTTCTTGCAAATCAACCCGTGACACTTGAGTTTTCTAAACTAGAATATAATACACAGCATATTGAATCTGGAAAGTAGGGTTGGTGTACTAGAAAGTGAATAACTCGCAAATATTTTGATGAAATTACGTACAAAGGTGTTAAAATGAACCCCGAATGATCCTAGAAATTTATATTAAAAACAGACACAAGATGCCGAAAATATTTAACAAATTAATGTAGGGGGGCAGCTCTTTTGGCGCACCCTGTATATAATATTTTCTATAAGTATAAATGTACTATATAGACTACATCAGATAAAAGGCTAAAAAGGCTAAAGCCAAAGTTAACGTCAGTTTCATCTCTCGAAAGGGATATCAGTGACGGGCGAGCCTTGGATTCGAACCCGCACCTACTGATATGTGCTACTGATCTCCCACTGATCACCTACTGATCTCCCTAGTCAGAAACATAACCGATGTAGCTACTGGCTCCTGTCAAAAATTACAGTATATAGTATTGATTCAGACCAGTATTACATAATATTATTGTATATACAAACGTAGTGTACATCAAAAATAACCTACACCAATTATACCGTATATATAGATATAAGTTATAATAGAGCTCCCAATCCCGGGATCTCGACCCAAAAACGACCGGGATTCAATCCCGGGATTGAGTTTCCAATCCCGGGATTTTGGGATTGGAAATTTGTTTACCTAAGAAATATAAAAACGAAAAATATGTCTTTTCGGCTACAAATATAAGTGGGATCCAATGCAAAATTTAAATTCAATTTACTCCGTCGTTCATAGGCCTACATTATCACAGTAAGTTCAGTAGATTTCTTCAAAATGATAAATTCAGTTTGAGTTCAACATAGCTAATAAATTGTGCATATTTGGATTATAACGAAGATTAAATAAATAACAAATATATAAATATAAAATTCTGAGAAAATAACATAACTTTACTGCCAAATTGCCAATAGTTACAAAGCCATTACAAGATCAGTGCTTTATAGTTTATATCATGAAGATTGATCTAATAATAATTGATGTAAGATTTATGGATACATTTTTATATAAGGCTATATATAAACATATTCATATTTCAGCTTGCATTCTACTATAGACCCCATATTTTCGTAAACTATGTGCGAATACATGTCGACTTTACAGGCTTCCTCAATCCCGGGATAGAAAATTGCTCAATCCCGAAATCCCGGGATTGAGAGGCGGGTTTCGGGATTGGGATCCCTAGTTATAAAGTTATAACGACAAGTAATGCATAATTAGATGTACATGGATGGATAGCCCGGGTGGATAGCCAATTCGGTATTGTGCTTGCCTGACAAGCAGGAGGCCGTCGGTTGTAGTCTCAGCCAGATTCATCTCTCATAGTATCCATGGATTATTTGGATATGGAAACTGATACTAAGCTAAGCTTTTAGCTTTTAAATAGGCAAGATGTAATAACAACAAGAAATGCATTTAGGCTTACAAGTAGGGATGTTAATCGAAATCCGGTCAACCGGTATTCAATTTTAAAATCGAATATCGGTTCTGTGTTTTCAAAACTGATTACCGGATTTGGTGTTAAAGCATGACACAATAAAGTGTGAGTTGCGCAAAGACGATAAATCAAATATCCAACTGTCTAATCATTCTCTCAAGTTTTAAATTTATTAGGCTATGTTTACAAAGGAGGAATATGATTGCTCAATACAATGCCCCAGACGCTGACGGCAAATAGATCGGCCACTGTTATTTAATTAACAACCTCCGCTGTGATAATTTTAATACAGTTGCACAGTAGTCTACATAAAATTTTAATACAGTTGTACAGTAGTCTACATAAATTATAAGTTACAACTGATATTTAAATAGGTCTACGTCTGACCGGTTTTGCTTACAGTAGCCTACATAAGTTACAACTAATATTTATAAGGCCTATGTCTAACGTCGTCTGCTCGTCTTGTCGCAATTATAGTTTGCATTATGTAGGCTCTAATTATATTATATTTCTCTGCCAACAAAGAAATCCGGTATTAGAATCAAATACCGAATCGAATATCGGTTTTATACAATCGAATACCGGTTTGAGAAAAAATCCGGTATTAAAATCGCTACTTACAAGGCATGTTATTACATACACTGTGTTGGTATGTGTAATGTGAGAAACTAACTTTGACACAACTTATAGAGAATGTTAGAAGGTATAGATTTTTACTGCCGGCGGAGTGCGTAGTCGATGCTCTGCGATGGCTAGATAGCCGTCACTGCTCACGGCTATGCCGTATGGATGCAGCACTCCATCCACGTCACTAACAACATCCTCTATATACTGGCCACTAGCGTCAAACATCTTCACCGCTCTACCCCCCCAGTCTGCCACCAATATTCTATTCTGCCCCCTTCTCTCATCAATACAAATCCCCCGTGGGTCCACCAACCTCCCCCTTCCTTCAGCGTCCCCCACACTGAACAGATAGCTCCCCCTCTTGTCAAACACTTTGACTGATTGATCATACCCGTCGCTAACGAAGAGTCTCCCATAGGAGTCCACGCAGATATCCACAGGACAAGAGCCACCTGGCTTAGCCGTTGTATCCACCGTCCTTACCAGGTGACCGAATCTATCAAACACTCCAACCGAACCTCTAGACCAATCAGCTATGTAGTAGGATTCCTTCTGATCTGCTGCAATACCAGTCGGCCATTCAAACATGCCCGCCTTCCATGACTCAATGGAGTCTTTAGGCTGGGTCCTGTCAGTTGAGGCAGTGACAAACTTAACGGTTCTGTCTCTATGATCAGTGAGAGCGAGCTGTGAGGAGCTGCTGAAGTCAGGGCAGGTAGTGATCGTGTAGGGCAGTATTTCACCCTGCCCTACAAATAGAGAATCATGTAAAACAGTGCAAAGAACCGTATCCCAATAAATATATATGAAAATCTTAAAATAGATCAAATGTTCCACTTATTATTCCAGAAATCTCTTCGAATTTGGCCCATATTGTAATTAATTACTGAAATAACTTACCAACAGTACAACATCAATATTAATAGTGCAAAACATGAATAAATTTTTTTTAATATAATGTTTAATATAATACAATGTCAGTGATCTATGACTTAGATATCAGCATTTATCAGCTGAACTGTTGTCTAAGTACGGTCTTAGATAGGATAAATCAGCTGTTTTAATCATCCTGTCTATATGGGACCAATCAGGAAGCATGTGCTTCATGTACACTCTGAGTAAAACAAAAACATGTGCGCAGTCTTTCGCCCATAACTTTGGCACTTGTAAACCGATTAAAAATATTCTTGCAGTTAGAATCATGATGAAATTTGCCATAAGACATCATAAAATAATTCTGTTAATTACAATAGAAAATAAACACGGTGGACGAGTTGGAGCCGCTGCAGCGCCTGGTAGACGTTTGGCAAAGCATACAGCAAACTGTCTCCTTGACCACGCAATAGATGAGAGGCGCAAGCGTATCAGAGCTTATATTTGATCCAAGTGAGGATATTTTGAGCATATTCTGTGACTGTTGACAGTAGGCCTACCTGTATAACATCGTTTGTTTTGTGTTTTGTTGTTAGTCAAGTCACAGATTCATAGCATTCTGTAGCGATTTACATACTGAAACTGAACATCTCCAATCGCACACATTTTCAAGTACTGCTTTAACGCAAAAATAACAAATTAGCAGATATACTTTACGCTATCTTATGGCAAATTCATCCTGATTCTAACTATGCAAAAAAATTTAATCAGTTTACAAATGCCAAAGTTATGGGCGAAAGACTGCGCACATGTTTTGTTTTTACTCAGAGAGTATGAAGGAACCTGAGACACATCAGAGGGCTAAATGCTGTAAACCTCGAGACTGTCACTGGCGCATTATGTTCTCTGTGTTATTTATATCAATCAACCATAATGATAAATATGATGAACACTAAGAGAAGTGATTTAAAATTTAATAATGATATGAACAAAAGAAAACCTGCTAATTAGCCTAATGATAATGAGACAGTAGCAAAACTGGTGTAAAGCTGACATATGACAGCACTTGAGAGTATAAATTTTAAAATATATCGATATAATTTCCAATTACTTGTGAGTTCATTTAACCAAAATGATTTCACCAATATTTCACATTAATTGACCAATGATCATTAAATGAAGAAAATGAATAAGTATCTAGTTGAGTTGATGAATGATGAATATATACAGGGTGGGGAAAAACTTTATACCCTCTAGCGAAATCTCAATAGCTTCGTCAAAACTAAAGATTTAAAAATAATAATTTAAGGAGTTCTAGAGGAGGAATGTTGACATCCAACTTCCAAATTTGGTAGAAAAATATTTTAAAATAAAAAAGTTACAGAGTTTCTACGAAAAAAGCAAATTAACAAAGCTTATTCAACAGGCATTCATTCTTTTTAATTGAATTGTGGCCCTGAAGAGGTCCGCTTGTTGATGATGCCGATTCTATTACAGTAGATATTAAAAGTGACCGTCATATATTAGTATGCACACCTGTAACCTCTTCAAGAATGCTAGCACAGCCAGATCCATAGCCTCTACTGGCTTGTGTTCCCAGATCTCTTGTGGCTTGTGTTCCCAGATTGCCTCCAGCACAGTATTTAGCCTTATTGGTTGCTTTTGGAGTTAACACTTTGTACATAGCGCCTCAGACGTGGTAGTCGAGGAAATTGAGGTTACATGAGTTTGATGGCCACTCCTCCTTCTTGACGAACTCCGGGCCATGCTGTTCTATGCATTCTTGTGTCACAGCTAATATTGAGTAAGCTCTGTTAATTTGCTTTTTATATTTTTTTTGTAGAGACTCTTAACTTTTTAATTTTTTTATATTTTTCGACCAAATACTTTCCTCCTCTAGAACTCCTTAAAATATTTTTTTTAAATCTTAAGTTTTGATGAAGTTATTGAGATTTCGCTAGAGGGGTGTAAAGTATTGCCCCACCCTGTAGATTGTATTGGCTATCTAAAATACACAGGTAATATTGGTACGAACTGTCATCCATGACAGCATCAAGTATTATGTACTGTATATTGTATAAACTTAAAACATTCTTACCAATACTGAACGATGTGCGATAGAGATTCTTGCTGGTGAAAACTTGTACACGACTGTAAGGCCAGAAACCCTCAGCGGTGGCGATATCAGTGTTAGTGAGGAACGTGACACTATGAGGTCTGAAGAGTGTAGGAGCGTGATGGTTGCCCTTGTTCTTTATGTGCTTGACAAGTGTTAGTTTAGCAGTCGATCCAGTAGCAGTGTTGCTGTCCTCAGATAGCATAGTTACTTCTCCTACATCTCCGTGTTCTGTCATCGTTAGATCTCACTTCTAAAACAAAGCACCTGCATGCATTATAGCATTGCTCACTATCGCTAGTAAGAAAGATTTAGCTAATAAAGTAGTTGTAGAAACAATAACTTTTATTATTGGACATTTACTTTGGGTAATTAGTAAGTAGAAGGTGGCTACTACAGAATATTATTGCATGTAAGGTAACGCACAAGTTTGGCATTTGTATGATCCGATTGGATCTGTGACAGTAGTGATCTAATTATTGAATTAATGCAAATTGTCACCTTTGTGTGTTAACTCTTATGCATTTTGGGATCAATTCTCGCCATTGTCGGTATAGACGATATGTAACATTCAGTATGCACTCATAACATTGATACCAACCCTGATTGGTTCAAACTAACCCTATGACATCGACTGATCTGAGCCTCGACCACCCAGCCTGCAGCACGAACAAGGCAGCAGTTATAGAACAACGTCTTGATTGACAGCAATAATGAGCAATTCTAAACCAATCAGTGGGCTTGTTTTCATTCAATGTTAACTCGAGGCTGTTAGGAATACTTGAAAATAATAGGAAATGTACTAGAAATGGCTTGGATTTTTCATGTAAAATGTAAAAATGTCAATATTTATAGGGCATAGCCATTTCTGGAATAGCCGACCTATTGTTATATAAGAATCCACTTCTGGGTTCTCTTTGTCAAATTCGTCATTAACGATGGTTTAAATGGAGATTTAGTTGCATCAATTGACTTTTTCCCTATCTCTTTAATGTTAATTGAGATGGTTCTAACATCCGTACAATTTCAGAGGGCGTGGTTTAGAATTTGTCAACATTAAAATATTTTCTAGATACACTTGGTCTATATGCTCTGTTCTGTTTATGAGACTGTATATAATAAGAGTCTGTAACTTTAAACTCTAATTAAGGCAATTCAAATTCTAAACCAAATTTAAATGAATTCAATTAGCCATATAACTTCTCTGTATCTGTTAAAGATAGCCAAATACTTAGCCTAACAATTTAATTAGCCTAACATTTTTATAAATGTTCAGTAAGTTCTAATTACCAAAATTATTGAATTAATCGCATTTAATGCTTAATATCTTGCAATCAATAGATAGTATTTTTTTACAAGCTAGAAGCAACTCAACAATCTACCTACAAATCTTCCTGGAGATTGTAATTCTGGACTTGCTACCTAGCAATGAAGCCTCGTCACGTTGACAAATGTTGCTACACAGTGTTTGAGCACTTATGATAGCACAATAGCGCCACTAAACACTTCACATCTCATCGCTGATTGGCTGCCGGATAGATCTCACCGCTGCCTAACTGATGATTGCACTGGTAAAGAAACGTGCCTGTGTAAATACAATTTGACGGATTTTCTTCAAATTTGTGCAGATAGTGTATAATAAATTTGGGTTAGGGTTGGTTTGGAGTTAGGGTAGAGGTTAGGCCAACCCTAACCCAAAACTAAACCATAACCCTAACACAGCAAGTAAATAAATATGACACAAGCACGTCTCTTAACCAGTGCCCTGATGATCTCATCTCATACAAAATATTTCCACCATTTCCACCAAGCATGTCAAACGTAAACAAAGTGGAGGAGGGGCCAAGGCTGCAAAGATACGAAAACAAGAAAATGTCGGTCTCATTGGAAAATTTAATTTGCTTAGTTTTTTAAATTATTATTCGTCTATATTTCGCATACCACACAACGCACATGCTAGTTTCCTTGCTTTAGTTGCTGTTTTTGTGTTTTTTCTAATTTTTAATCCGGCCATGATTAATCGTACCTTTGCCTTCAAGCGACCAGCGCAGGTACACGATTAGCCTTCCATCTTCCAGGCACCGATACCCGTGCCCAAGGGTGCCTTCCATCATCCAGGCACCGGTACCCGTGCCCAAGGGTGCTGGGGTAATTTTGTCGACTGACCTGGGACTTCAACCCGTGTCGCTTGAATCAGAGCCGACCACGTTATCCACTCCGCCATTACCCCATCGGTTTACTGGTTTACTGGTTTTAGTTTTACTGGTTTAGGAAGTTTTTAGAATATCACCTTCTAACTTCTAATCACCTTGATATAATAATTATTATGTGTAACGCTCCTGACTTTTTCATTAATTTAATTTAATTTAATTATTAGTCATAAATTTTCGTTACGGTATTTAGATTTGGCTTTTATTGGGGGGTCCGGGGGGATAACCCTTACCTTTACGTTGTTTGGGGGTTATGTCCCGCGTGTTTTAGGGGTGACCTAGGGTTGGCAGCTCCCTTTTGTGGATTTGGCTAAAGTTTGTAAATGTGAATTCAGACACCTTCAAGGGCTGGATTCTGTAATATATAACTAATTGTTGAAATATTAGCGTTATCTACCAACATACAATGTGAGTTTTATAAGTGACCACCTTTTTATATTTGTAATAAATTAGTAACCAGTTAACCGATCCATGTGAAATTTAC
>JAQFZF010003314.1:0-11476 GCA_034695365.1 Enchytraeus norvegicus
AACTCTCTCTCTCTCTCTCTCTCTCTCTCTCTCTCTCTCTCTCTCTCTCTCTCTCTCTCTCTCTCCAAGTATATTCACTAACGGCAGGTCGTGGACAATAATTTATATTTTATACTCACGCTCACTGCACAATGTGCAGTTTCTCGCACTAGGCCTTCAGTCACCTTGAGCTGATTGACAGTATTGGAAGGCAACGGGAAACCAACTAGACGCTCTAATCTCCTATGAACAAACTCATGACTTTGGTTGTAGTGAAGGAAAAGCCTTAATAATGGGATCGATGCTTAGTTGATCAATCCTATACTTATAATATAGATTTGTATGTATTTTAGACCTATATGTAGCCTAAGATAACTGTAGGCCTACCACCGAGCCAATACTGACTCCTGTGCGGAGCTGATCCGGTTTCTAAGCGCCTTCAACACACAGGTGACCGTTGTCATTAATTTTGCGGCTAGGTCGCCAGCATCCCTTACGATCCATTACGATCATACACCACACCCTTGTTTATTCTCGTACTATTCTGAAGCAGTCACCTGCTATAAATATATTAAATACTGTGCAGAACAGGCAGATGAGCTTTTTTGGTTAAGTTATGAGAAATAAAGAGATAGAAATAGCAGCATAATCATATGCGGATATATTGAAGGAAAGCGTTGCTAGAACATACAACAAATTAGGGCCTACCTATACAAAGAGTCTCAGTGATTGGATGAACGTAGAAGAAGTAGAATAGTTGGAGATCGAGAACTGTGGCAAACCATGACCGTCAACGCCCACAATGGGCAGGATGTCCATCCAGAAAGAAGAAGTCACCTACTAATTACTTTCAATTAACCAACCCACGTGGGGATGGAGAGCTTGGTTGGCAAATTGTACATCCGTCATATGGAGATTACTTCCTTTTATGTAACAATAACTGAATAGATCAAGGATTTTGTTATTAAATATATAATAGAAACCACCTTGGAATAGATAGATTCTTTCATTCTACAGATTAGGCTAACTACATCGAAGATTCGAGTAAGTTCGTGCGCATGGCAGCCACATGCTAGCCATTTGTCTCGTATGCTATATTTAGCTCGGCACTTGTTCGACAGTTTGCGAGTCATAAAAACTCCAAAGAGCTCTGCGGGCCAGAAGATTTCCCCGCTGACAAAGAAAGAAAGGAGTTGATTCTGGGATGTGATATTGACCTGATGAAGCCTCTCACCACGTTGCCAATAATTGTCGAAGGTTGCAAAATTTAGTTATTGTTAAATTTACTTGTTGTTTAATTTACTTGTTGTTCAATTTCAACACACAAAACAATACAGAGAATCCAAACTATGCTTATAAAATGAATATCTGTTTCTTTTACCAAGCACAATCAGCAGCTTTCCTGTGCTTAACTAATGAGGTGACGTCTTACATCCACGAGCCCAACAGAGTTAAGGCTTCAATGAATGAATCAACCAATGAGGTGACGTCTTACATCCGCGACCCTAACAGAGTTAAGGCTTCAATGAATGAATCAACCAATGAGGTGACGTCTTACATCCACGAGCCCAACAGAGTTAAAGCTTCAATGAATGAATCAACCAATGAGGTGAGTTTTACGTCGCGTTTCAGAAGTTCGGGGCATTGCTTCGAGGTGCCTTTCATCTTTTATTGAATTAATTTAGCATTGGCCCGCAGTTCGTCCGTCATAGCCCGTGTTGCTGCCGCGCTGGCTTCTATCAGAACTGTGGTACAGATTTGTCAGGAACCAATCACAGCCCACTCAACACCCGTAATTCTACCTAAACAATCACAAGCTTAGAAACTTCTATTTCCAGCGATGTGATTGGCTGATATTCCAATATTTGCAAATCTGTACTACAAGTAGTATATTAACATAGCACAACATAACATCCAATGGGTCATATTAGCCTACCACTGCACAATGTCTGACACAAGAGTCGGAGGGAACCAACATTCCTTTGCGCCAATTTCTGGTACATTACGATCGCCACAATGTTTTATTGTTTAATGTTAAATAGAGTATGTCATGCCAATGCATCTCTGTACTTTACAATATTAGACAAGAAAAATGAATAATGGAACAGTTGTAATATATATATATATATTTGCAATGAATGAGTCATAATGACTATGACTTGCATGAGCATGAAATACAGAAATTAGATGCTTATAAAAAGTTTCACGGTCAGTCTTCAAATATGGCGGTTAACAGTCACTCCAGCTCTTAAAAATCTCTCTTGACTTGATGAGTCAATTCGTCATCATTGCTAGAGTTCAGGATATGGGAAATTCTTATCATCGAGGAAATTTCTAACTCGTGGTTTACCCTTTTCTTATGCATTCAGTGCGACACGCGGTTATGCATGTATATTTAAACGTGCACTCCGTCGCCTTTGTGGCATGTATTTGAATTTGAGCAAACCTTATGATAGTAATCAAAATTAATTAGATAGTAGAATATTACGCTTACGGAAACTGACAGGTCAGCACTTTTTGTTGCCGTGTTGCTAATGAATTATTGATTTATTATTCGAACGTGTTTTTTAAAGCTCGTTCGTCATCAGTTCTAAGCAACATTTGGATGCTGAGGTTTGCACATATATAGGAATAGGCTACTACGACATGTTGAGAGGCTAGGTGGTATAGTCGTAGCACGGCAGTTTTATAAATCATATGTTAAGTGTTCTATACTCAGTCGTTACGGTAGTCGAGTTACAGCCTACAGCAAGCTGCTTTATTCTCCATTGCAAAGAATACCAATCGATGGGAAATTACGTTGACCCTCTCGGAGTCGCTGCATAGTGCACAAGACCTACAAGACTTAGTTATCCTGTTAGTCTACAGTTATCCTAGGCTGTCTTGTTAGATTACAAAAATAAGGCCTACGATAAGGAATACTGTAATGTTTTACGGGTAGGTCCCATGCGTGCAATTCCATTGAGTTTTATTGAATTCCCTATTGAGCCCAACGCTTCTTATCTTTGAGTGAACCTGACTTCAGTAATCTGCTTTATACACAAATCCGTATAAGTTTCTCTTATGTTTTCATGCGTAATGGTTTCGCGGCTTTCGCCTATGTTTCCGCATTAGCGGATGCTGTCAGAGGCGAACCCGACTGGAAGCAGAACCCGTGGCCTACTGTTTAACAAGCAAGTGTGCTACCGGCTATGGAGTAAGCTACTCAATCGATAAATGTAATAGCCTATGTGTTAACAGAGTAAACCTAATTGTAGATATAGTACTCAACCAGTACTTAATTAATGTTAGGCTATGCGATATAATCGATGAAATTTATTTAATCTTTATAATTTAGGATCTATTATTGTTGTATTGTAATTTATGTGTATTTTTAGCTTGCGACATTGTGCATATGTCACAATGAAGTTGCTAATAAAATAATACTACTACAACTACTACTACTACTGTAGGCCTAATAAATATAATTTTTTTCTATTTCCAGCTGAAGCTAAAAATTAATTATAAATTGGACAATATCGGAATAAGCAACACTATATAAGTGATCGGGCCTACACAGAATGGATGCACAAGAAGCAATGATGATGGATGCACCTCAACAACTTCTACAGAACGGAGAGGGTAAGAAATTACTTTGAACTATTATTTATTTATTTTGTAGCCACGTACTAATGATTTACTTGTTTTCAATTTATAGAATGTATGCCTACTCTTTTGTTCTACACTTCTGATATGTACGATGTCGTAAGTTAAGAAGATATGTGCCGTTCAGAATTCTGTTATATTATGTTTAAATGTTCATGCAGAATATAGGTTCTGAAAAATCCTTCACGACTGCTGCACCTTGCAAATGGAGAGTAACGCAGCTTGCTAAGGGCTGTAACATGTCGACCGTTTCGATGTAACATGTCGACCGTTTCGATTAAGTATTGAACATGCGACCTCAGGCAGCCACTAGACCAGCGAATCTATTCGAAAATTATCATTGCTCACATGCATGGTATCTCAATTATATAATATAGGCCCAAAATGAAAAATAACATAATAATAATGTGTGATCCGTCGCTGATGGCGCCTTGGTTTGCGGTGAATCTATTAATGTTCCATAAGTAAATTTAACATGCATCATTATAGATAGCTTCATTATTTAAGTAATTTATTATTTATTTATTTATAGAACGCCAAAAACGGTGTTGTTCATGACAATCTATGTCATTGACTGTGATTTCACAATATTATAGGCCTATTGATTTTATTACCTTTACTATTCGCTGAATTCTTCAAATAGGCTATATATATATGTATACTTTTGCAGAACATCAAATTCTGACAAGCTCTCTATATTTTAGAGAAACCTTCTATTTCTTCGATTCTAAGATTGCCCTGCAAATTACCATGACATCCTTGTACCTTATCATCTTAATACGCTTCTAGATAATAATAGGCATTCTGTATAATTATTAGGCTATATTCTGTTGATAAGTTCGTCCCTTGGAGTTTCTCTTTTTCTACGACGCCACTCCCCCTGTTTATACGGCTACAATATGCTTGATATATTTGATGTTTCCATGGAGCATATTTGTGCCTTGGGGTCTTTATATCCATTTTCACGTTGACCTGTGTGCGCGTATATACGCTTACATTGTCAACTATGATGTGAAATAAATCCAATTCATTTGTACTGTATTGTATATTGCCTTGCTTATTTTATTTTTGTAGAGCCGATGACAGCTGTGAACAGAGATATACTGATACGTAACATCGTCCTGTTATCTGAGAACATGATCCTCGATAGCGTCATGGACGAGCTCATCTCTCGTAAGATCTTAAACTTTGACGAGAGGCATCAGATCTACCGTAACGATGCCACGGATCGTGAGAAGGTGGAAAGATTCGTCATGTTCTTCGTCAAGAAACCCGACAGTGCCTACAACGAGCTTCTGGAGAGTTTGAGGAAAACTTGTCAAAACCACGTTGTGTATATTCTGGAAGATGAAAACTCTCTAAAGTAAACTTTGAGTCATCTTCACTGCGGCAGCTGACTCGAAGATCAAACGAGTAAATCGTTGGTTGGACTATTGCAACTCATTTAAGACGTTTCAGGATTATGTTCATCATGCAGCCCTGATAGATTTAAAAGGCCGATTTATCAGTGCAAATGTTTACAATTTTATTACATTATAATTATGTCATTTGCATTTGCACTAAAACAAGCGACTGACTCGGTTACATAGCATGTAGAATCTTGGAGTCTGATTTAATGTTTTCAGCCATGCACTAACAGCTCATCAAGTAACTGTTGTAGTCCTTATTAGATATGACGTCATAAGGATTGTATGACATCACATATACATCAACCAATTCTTGCCATTTTTGTATGAAGTGAAATATTTACAGATTTAAAAATGTCTCAATTTCTCAGGAATATTGATCTCAAAGAATATTATATCTAAGTTTATCTAAGTCAAGGTTAAAGCAGCATTTTGTTATAAATATGATAGGCCTTTATTTGTCGCTCCTGATATAGTCTTTAGGATTGGAAACGGACGTTAAATATTGTACTTACATTGTATTGTATTACTTGTGTTCTATTTCTATAGGCTGTGTTTCTATGTTCATATTAGATAACACAATTCAGTTTGTCCTTTTTATATGAATCATTAATTTTTTGCAATATTAAACTAGACGGTAATTATCGTAAAATGTTTATAATTATATAGAGGCCCAATTTAAATTTAAGTAAATGTATCATTTTGTTTCATTGTTCGTTGTTTTAAATTTCTCTACGGATAATATAATTAATTATATTATCGGTTATACACAACATTTAACTTGATGTAATTTTTGTGTAAATAACAAAAGTAAATGATATAGGCCTACAAAGAAGCCTTTAATTCTTATGTGCCACTGTCGTTTATAGCTTCATTCTATTTGATTTATATTATATGTCAATTTTGCGAAATTTATCGTTAATTATGTTCAGTAGTTATTTGAATATTGGTCTCTGCTTCGTTAGTTTTAAATATTACATTTTCTCTTCATCTTTGGAAGACATTTATAGGAAATTTTCACGTGTGAGGCTATATGACAACATTATAATTAATATCTATCTATCCAGTGCTCTGCCACGTGGAAGGTCCAAGGCAAAAATTCAGACACAATAAACTATCTAGCTCTTTAATGAGCACACCATCGACGAACCTAATAAGTTCGTCTATCACAAAGGCTTTGCCTTTTCCACACCTAAAATGATGCCTTAGTTCAAGGAAAGTATAGGTTTCAGAGGTGGTTGCATCAGTATCTGCGTTAGTCGGCACTTACGAAACAAGTGCAGTTATCGGTTGGACTATTCTCAAATATCCCGGACCCAACACGGGAAAAGTAGTATAGACCAATATATTTGGGAATATGCCAGACTTTGCACCATTGTAGAGGAATACTTCATTGGGCAAAATTGGCAATAATGTAAATTGTTGTTAATTGACTGTTAAATACTAATTTTTGTTAACTTAATTAACATTTATGCTTCGTTGAATAGTGCATGAACATTAAGGTAAAACAAATAGCAGATTATTTTACAATATGTATTGGCTACTCAGATTGTCCCTATTTTAATAATCATGCAAAGTTTTTGACTATCAATTATTGATCTCTGTGTTCATTTAATTTTTAGATAAATTTCACAAGTTTTTGGTTAATGTTTGTTGTATTAATTGTTGACATTGTACTGTTATTATGATTATTTGGTGAATAATTGTCGATGTTTTAGTTGAATTAGTAAGTAAAAGAATAAAGTGTACAATTCCTTTTATCAACTTTCATAATAGCAAACGACCAAAGTAAAACCGAGTCAAAACTGAATCCTATTGAGAGCTGATCCCGTTTCTAAGCGCTTTCAGTACGCAGGTAACAATTGTCATTAAGCTAGTAGCAAGGTGTCCAGCCTAACTTTCGACCCATTGCGACCTGACTCGTGTTTTTCTCGTAATAGCATTTTACATTATATCAGAGTTAGCAGCCGTGAATAACGCTACTAAATGGGAGCGAGACAATGGCCACAAATCATTTCTTAATGACACAATCTTCTTTATACTTCAATGATTATTCACACATGACTGATATTATCATGATTGTGTTTTCATTATATTACACAAACATATAATACATACAAACAGCGCCACTTACAGGTACGCATGCTACAAGCATACATGTACACTTTTGTACAGTTCTACATAATACACATATCTTTGCATACACTTGAGATTGAGAGACAGACAGGAGCTGTCAAAGAGTGGTGCAAACAAATTATGAACTTAGACACACCGGGAGATTTTTAATTTCGACTTCACTGTAACGGACGAGCAGCTGCGGCCTGCAAGCACTTTCTTAGAACTGTTTTAAATTATAATTTAAAACTATAGATAACTTTTGTACATAAATCAAAAACTTGGGCCTACAGATACTCTACTTCACTATAGATCAAACTTGATAAATGTCCTAAATAAAATTACGTCCTCGATATCGTCGTTTGATGCCGAAACGAGCGTAAAACCCACATCGATTGTTTTAAACAATCCTTCAGTTTTGCACAATCTATTAAACGTAACTTCAAAAATATAGCAAAAAGTAGGCCTGCGCATAATTCAGTATTGCTTCAAAGTTTCAAACTAGGCCTACTCTCACCGCCCCCACCCCCTCCCCCCTTCAATTCTCTTGTGTCCTTATAATACAGTGCACGATAAATGAATGAATCACTGTTTAATGTGAATGTCTTTGTTCAAAATTATAGCGCTCGCTCTTTCTAGTCATGTTCTTATAAGTTGTTACCAGCTTCCGCCGTTCTCGATGGGTTTGATAATTATAATCTGTGCACGTTGTAAATGTTTGAACAGATTAGGGTAATAAGCTTATAGTTTATTTACACCAACTCAATGATAAATAGAATTACACATACAGAAAAATAGATAAACATAATCGAACATCAATAAATAAAAAGAAAAGAAATAATAAAATAGCAATCATCAGTACTACAATACTCGATGCTGCAATAGGCTTATAGGGCCTATAGTAATACATGATGCTGCAATAGGCTTATAGGGCCTATAGTAATACATGATGCATCGTATTAACATAGAACAACGCCTCTATATAGTAGCTTTGCACTACAGTATATAGTACAATACAATACAAATTATACAATACAATACAATGAGAAATTAGCGTCCGGTTTCTCACCCGAAGGCGATGTCTAGAGCATCCCTTGTTCTAGTTCTGCACTAGTGATTTTCTAATTGCGTTTGAGGGAACCAACTGGTATTACTTGTTCTGTTTGAGTCCTCCCTGATATCGTCGTAGACAAAACGGACCTTAAATCATTATTGATAACGTTTATCCAGAATCGTCCACAATGCAGAACGATAAAGGACATTTTTAACGGACATTTCTCAGAGACACTTTTCTGTACTGTAAATGAGAAGATAGTCTGGCCTGCAATGGATGGGCCAAAAACGATGTGGCAAGGCCTCCGTAAGTCTGACATTTGAGCGATCAGTTGGTCTAGTACACAGAAGCCATGGCCCAGACTAATCTGCCATCACTGAAGTATCCTCGTTAGTCGACTCTTATGAAACACATGCAATTGTAGGTTGATCTATTCTAAAGCTTCCCGGGCCCAATACGGTCGGGAAAGTGGCTTATGAATAAACAGATTGAGAACATCAGTTACTGCATAATGAATGTCAAGTGATAACGCACCTGCCGTGCGGCCCGTGCCCTACATGTGGCATCTGCTATAGCTCACTGTTCTTCCACACTGAAGCGGTGCACTGTGGAGTATGCGCACAGAGTACACTACAGCATTGCTCGTTACTGTTGTAGGCTCGTGGTCTGACATCTTCTGTCGCCAGGTAACGCCACTCTAATCAATGCGTGCACAGTGCATACAGTGTTGCGCTGCTTGAGGTAAATAATTATAGCAAAATATTTCATGATTCATTAACAAATGAACAATTAGTCGTCCATTCTAGTCACCATCAATCAATCAATCGATCGATCGATCAATCAATCAATCAATCAATCAATCAATCACTCAATCAGTCAATCAATCACTGAATATGGTCCAATGGGCCATACTTGTTGTATATTGGGTTCAAGATGTATCGCCGTGTTAAAGTTATACTGTATTAAAGCGACTGTTTCCTTTTGTGTGTTTGTTGTGGATAATAGAAGATGTGTCGTAACGAGATGAGTTGGGTCTCCGAGACCTCTACATATCAGGCAACAGGACAGAGAGCAGGATTTAAGCTTACAGGACTACGTACTGCGCAGTGAAATGTAGAAATAGCCTTATATTCCTTCTGGAATATAACCAATATTTTTGTTTCCCACTTTCCATATCTGTATAACCACCCGTTTGTGTAAGCTTTCTTTATGCACAAGGCACATAATATGTATTATAACCCTAACAAGAATTCCCGCCACTAGAACATTTAATGATACAGTGGCGTAGTCATCATTTGGTTTTATAGGGAGAAATTCATGTGAAATTATAAGAATTATGTTCTATTTTAAGATTTTAATCTCCATTCTTCTCTACAAGATGGCTCATGATACCGTCATGACGCCGGTCTTAGAGGTTACTCTACAAGCACATTGTTGTTTCAATCTGCGTTCCACGCTTTATTTATTCGTGCCTTTTAAGTTCATTACCTTGTTAAAACATTCGGCTGACATGTGTGGAAATAAAAGAAGATTTCAAAAACGTTAGGTTCGCGGCCTGAAGGCTACATCAGTGACGGGAGAGTCCTGGGATTAAAACCGCAGACGTATTGATCCGCAGTCCAGTTGCTTCGCCATTACTCTACCGGCTCTTGCCAACACAATACAATATGAATAGTTGGACAACTTAAATAATCATCTGATGCTTCCTCATCCAGAACCGTTATAGATGTTAATAGTGCTTGAATTTCTGAAAAGTTATCTCATTAATTTAATTAAGTAATGAGCGATATACTAACAAAATTTTATATCATTTGTGACGTCTTTAACAGTTACCTGGTTACCTGGTGCTGTCAGGTCGAAGACGACCTCAGCTGGATAAGTTCGCAATTCCTCTCCAACATACTTCATGTCTGTAACATACCTTAGGAGAAAATTGCATCAACAACACTAGTATTCCTCGTCGTTGCTTTCTCAATGTTTGCCTCATCAATTAAGGAGGATTTAACGTCCGGTTCCTCACCCGAAGGTGTTGTCAGGGACGTCCCAAGCGGGATGTGCAACTACAGATAGCATTCAACCACCAGAATACTCCTGCAACCACCAGAAAAACTCCTGAAAATTAGTCACCTCTTAAAAAGACTTGCAGTGTTTTACAGACACAACATTCTTACAGACCGTCTATTCTCAATTATATGATCTTGCGCGAGGAAATACAACTATTATATTAAAATCAGGGAGCGCAGCTCAGTGCGCTCATGGAATGAGCAACTGTTAGCTACCATGCTAACCAAGCTATAGTGCTGTGCACAAGCTCTGAGTCAAACAACAGAATAACAGAGAGCTCTGTTGTTAGCAGTACTTAACACGTGTTAGTAGTGGGGTTAGTTCATCAGTAGGATAAATAATTGATAATGACATAATTATTTGCAGTGGGCATATAGGGGCCTACTAGTTATAGTCTATCAAGTTATGTGACGTCAGACATGTTAGTTATTCTCAGTCAAGTTCTCTGAAGCCCCAATATCCTTTCAACAAAAATTAAATTAGGGCTAAATGCCAACAGGGATTGGTGAAGCGGTTAACGTGCTTTCCTCAGAATCGAGTGTCTAGTAATGTGCGTGCCTCAGCTAGTGGTGTGGGAACGCTTCCCAGGTGAGTCGACAAAATATCCCCTGCACCATGGCACGGATGCGTATCGGTACCTGGAAGATGGAAAGTTAATCGTGTATCTGCGCTATCGGCCATTGAGGCGCTATCAAAAGCAAAGGTACGATAAATCATGGAGTGTCACAAATAATGAAAACACAAAAACAGCAACTAAGAAAGAAAATTGGCACATGCGTTTTGTCATACGTGAGAATATTCGAATATAAAAAACAGGGGCATAATTTTAGGTATACGGTGAAGGCATAGCCACTATGATGGAAACGATTAGTTGAGTTAATCAATGGTGTGCTCATTTATGCGCCAGAAGTTAGACGACGTGTAGAAATGTTTGTCTTGGACCGGCCTTGTGACAGAACGCTGGATTGATAGATGACATATGGTTACAAGTTTGTAGCAAAGATTTAAGACTAAAGCAGAATTGTGCATTAGTCTCACGGCCCGAAGGCTACAACAGTGAAAACTTACCGGTAATTATTAATTCCACTTTTTGGTAATATGTACATTAGGGTGACAATGAAATGTATGCAAATTTTTTTGCGGTGGATTTTCTTCACTCACACCCACTCAAATCTTTCACTTTGGTGCATAAATGAAGCAGAATCTTTTTGGG
>JAQFZF010003315.1:0-11475 GCA_034695365.1 Enchytraeus norvegicus
ATGGGCCCCCCCCCCCAATAATTGGCTTTTCTGAAATTGGGCCCCCCCAATGTTGGAATGTGATTGCCACCCCTGCACTGTGCCACGGAGAAATGTTATTAATACTCATACATGTCTCCGTATTATACTGATCGGTTAGATATCCGGTAAGGATCAGTAGGTGTGCGGTGCGAATCCTAGGCTCGCTCGTCACTGATATCTTTCCGAAAGATGAAACTGACGCTAAACTCGGTTTTAGCCATTTTCAGACTAGTATTAATAACTTGGAGACTAACAGTTTAATATTATAACATACGACACTTTTTATCACAAGGCACACAATTAGATTAAAATTGGACAAAATTTGTCAAAAGTCTATCCAATATTTTCTGTAGAGTAATTTGTTACCAACTTTGAAGTGCCTCGAATAATTCGTTAAAGCGGAAGCACAAATGACTGAAGACATCTTTGAATGCGAAAACAACCTTTGAACCTTTGTGAAATATTTAGTGCCAATTTCGGAATTTCAGGTGAGGGTTATCAAAAAATTGGTTCTGAAGTAATTTCCTACCTTCTTCATTATAAAATTTTCACTTTATCTGTGAGAGCTGCACCGTTGCCTAACAATCGCCATAGACTTGGAGTTCAGAAAGCGGCACTAACTGTCATGTCAGTGAAGAATACCTGAATGTTAAGCTCCCGTAAATTCTTCTGTAAGTAATTTAAGAAAGGAGGATATTAGAAAATTGGTAGCTTTAGAAATGTGACTCTGGAGAAGGATGGAAAATATCAGTTGAGCTGATAAAATTACGAATGAAGAAGTCCTGGGACCAGTTGGAGTACAAAGGCATCTGATCGGATGTTGAACTCAACATCTGAAGTTGAGAAATAGAAGGAAGAGTTGGATAGGACATGCTTTAAGGGGGAAAGGTTTGTCGAAGGAAGTTATAGAGGATAGAACGATTGGAAGGAAAGTCAGAGAAAGACCAAGGATAGAAATGGTGAATGAATTGATAACTGGACCATTTGTGGATATGAGAAGAGAAACTGAGAATTGAGAGGTATGGAAACGTTATATGCCATGATGGACCTGCCTTTAGGCAGTATATTGAGAGAGAGAGAAAGAGAGAGAGAGAGACAGAGAGAGCGATATACTGTCTTGCTAAATCGTCGTGTTATTTTAATTTCCTAACAGGATCTCTATACACTCCGGTGAAGACTGATATTTACTTTGACTATAACGCCTATGCTCGGTATGGTCCAAGGCGGAACATTCTGATAGGGACTGAGGATAGGCTAGGACTTAGGTTCCGGTTCTGCAACAGTAACGGAATCCTGCTCCACCAGGATGGACCTGATGGATTCTTCGCTCTGGGCGTCCATGCTGGAAATGTGTACCTAGAGTGGAAAACATCGGTCAACCTGATAGAGGTTAGGATATCTATATAAAACATAACATTTACATATTACATTAATTTTATTGCATTACATTTATAATTATTATAATTATAAATGTCGATCTGCTCCACGGCTACTACTAACCCATGGGCCTTACACAGTGTCTACACCCCTCTGGGTACGTATAATTATATATACACATTTTGTATTTTTTTAGCCCAGGGTCGGTTATTATAGTAATAATAACGAGACATGGGTCAGGAAGCATCAGATAAGACCCATTTCGAGAGCTATGCAGCGATTAACCATCCCAATTGTACGTTCACTTGTAGATATTACTCTGTGATCGGCTCTACCGGGAGTTGAACCCCGGACTTCATGTTCGAAAGTCCTCGACGCTACCACTAAGCCAGCGAGATATACTATGCCACAGCCTAGGAGACATACGCTTATAATATAATAAATTTCATTACAGTACATTACATTTAACTAACCTTACATGTAGGGCAGTTACTGTATCTGTAGTCTAGGACATAATAATTATTGTTATATATTAATAGCTAATGTAATTAGCTATGATTTTGTTTTCTGTCTCAATATACAAATCAGTTCATCTTACAAAATGTGGAGGTTCAAGTGGCATTTATGCAGTTGCATAATGAAGTACCTTTTATTGGACACCAATCATTATGTAAAGGTGCATTGGATATGTTTTGTATATTCGCCATTCTCACGGTTCGTAGTGTTAGGCTACATTGTAACTTCTAGCATAAGATTTAATGTAGTTTATGATTATAGACTACACATTTCGAAACTATAATAGATGTCCATGCTATAATATAGTTTTGGCCTTTTTCCCTATTAGTATATTTCACATATGACAGAACGCATCCCGGTTTTTTTTTCTTAGTAGCTATTTTTGCATTTGATTAATTTTTTGCAGTCCATGGCTTGCCATTTGATAGCGAAAGTGGCGGATATCGAACCAATTGACTACAAACCAATTGAATTGACCAATTGAATTGATTATAAACCTACAATACATACAGGAGTTTTTATGATTGTCGGCCAACCCGGGATTTTTTCCCGAATCAATTGCTCCTGAGGCCAACACTCTACCATTGTCGCTACCCCTTGCCTTAAGTTTACTTAAGTTTCTTAACGTGACTGCTATGGAAGATTGCAAATTTAAGCACGAGTCTGATGTATGATCCTTTGGATCATGCCGAACTGACGATCTAGCTGATAAATGAATAAGTTTCACTTGTTTGCTGAAAGATTTAGAACTGGATCAGCTAAGAAATAAAGGGGTCAACATTCTGACCCAAGGTGTACCTCTACCATTTTAGCTCTCAAATAGCTTAACTTAACACGATAAAGCAGTTATAGGAGCCATATCGTGCTACTAGACACACTTTCGCCTATCTCTTGCATAATCAAAATTAAATCAAATTACAGTTTGAGGTTCGGATCATCATCTTACGACGATATCAGAGACGTTTAATTCTCATATGCATTTTTTATATTGTTGCTACAGTTGTACGTTGGCTATGGTAACCTGCAACCTAACCGTTACTATGTGGTACTAATTCGTAACCTGAGGTCTAGGAGTCAAACCACGGCTTTTATAGACGGTACCCAGGTTCCTGTTAACTACCTCACTACTGTCGAGTCTGGGTTAAATCTTGCCTCATTGACAGGGCAACTGTACGTAGGGGGCTTCAGCGACGTGTCTCTTCTAAAGGTAAACATTTTGACTGATTTTGAATAGTTTTTGGCTTGCACAGTTGGACTTTTTATTAATTTTTTTACACTGCTTATCGGTTTGACTTTGGTTTCACAGTGCTCGATGTTGTCATTGACGACGGTAGCACTTCAATTTCGTTGTTGCTGTAGTTGTTGTTGTAGTTGTTGCTGTAGTTGTTGTTGTAGTTGTTGTTGTTGTTGTTGTTGTTGTTGTTGTAATCAATCAATCAATCAGTGTGTCACTAATAAATAAGTAATTCAGTAGGCTAGTTCAATTAATGCAGCATGTTAATCTCCCCAAGAATAAAATTCCTATAGGACTGTCCTACAGGAAATTTAAACAGAATTCTATAGAAATTCTGTAGGATAATTATTTCTGCCCTTAGCTGTCCTAAAGAACTGTCATATAGGATTTGAACATGGCATTAGAACGTGGATTTGAACATGGCACTGTAGTATAGAGTGTTTCAATACCGTATAGGACGCAATAAGATAATTGGACTAGGGTCACACCTGACACCTACCGTGTTAGAGTAGAATCAGGACTAAATCTTGCCTCTCTGTCGGGGAAATTGTACTTAGGGGTCATCAGTGACGTGTCTCAGCTAAAGGTAAACCAATAAATCAATATTTTTTTTATGGTGTACTAGGTGAACACTGAACGGCTGATATCATTCCTGATAGTCTGTCTGGACTATATAGAGACGTCACGTGGTCTGTTAGATCTCTCAACGGCTGATCTAGTAGCTACGATTAATCAGTACGTATATTTTCATACTGAAGAAGGCATTGGGAAACCACCTCGGAAGTCATAATATATATTCCCAATAAAAATGTTATATTTTACGTGTGGTAGAGTCATAGCCTTTTTGATGGGATCGACTTGATCGATGATCGATGATCGATGGGGTGCTCATTAGTGAGCGCAATAGAAGACTGTGTTTCAGAATATGTACCTTTGCACCTGCCATTTGGCAATGCACTAGAGATAGAGATAGATACTCTACTGTCGATATGCATGGCTGAGAATTAAATATAAAACTAATTATAAATCAATTTATAGTTCTAAGCGGCATATTAATTAAGGCAACATCTATCGATATTGATATTGCAACTGATGAAAGTGTAACAAGTTACAAACAATGCCAATTCAACGCCCCGTTCCATCATCTGACGACGACATCAGGGACAAGCCTGGACTTATAAGTCTTCACTGTAGCCTATCTCCTACAAGCATTTGATGTAAAGTTGCGCTACGATTCGTCGATCTATTATTATGTATTATATTATATGTAGACCTAAATTAAAGTTATCTCGAACGAAAAGTACCGGCCTACTACACACCCATTGTAATCACTAGAGACTAAGGACCGTCCAACTTTGCATTGTAAAAAGGCCTACTTACGAATTCAAATTTAATATAAACGAATTTGAATCCTAACCATAACTCTTACCCTAACTCTAATCCTAACCCTAATATTATCCATATCCACTTCAATCAATCACAGCAGAGATTAAGACAGAACAGTGCAGGATTAAGGTTGGTGGGGGTCCAGGGGCACACCATGTGGTGGGGGCCCTCGACCAATAATTTATAGGTCGATTAATTTTATATTTTAAACCTTAATTGAAATAATGTAAGTAACGAACGTAACAACCAGTGGTGGCTATCCCCCCAAATTTAAAGTTACTTTATGGTGCAACAGCCACTCCCAGAAACGATCTAGAAACAGGGGTACAAGACCTTATTGTTCTGTTTGTATTTTTGGTGGGCCCCTATTTTAGTGGGGGCCCTGGGGCATTTGCCCCATGGTTAATCCGGCCCTGTGACAGAATCATAAAAAGTTTATTCAAAAGGCCTACAAACTGCACAGTAGGTAGGAAGGTAGGTAGGTAGGTTTGAGTGTGTTTAACGTCAAGGTTCAGAAGCACAAGGCTTCTCTTCCATACGGCTCAACACAATCGAGCACTACCGTCACAAAGATTGGGTTGAAGCTTATTACAGCTTTACTCCGCAAAGCGACCTGCAGTCCATTACAGACCGCCGAGTCGGAACAAACTACACGGAAATTAGTCGCAACTTTTAAATCTCGGTGATGAATGCTATTCTGCACGATTACTGCCAGTTACTATACAATGTGTCTGATCGCTGTCTTAAGCAACTGACGTTCTAACAAATAGAGGTGTGAAGCTTGGCAGTTCCATTCGTTATGACCGACCTATTATTAAATATTTATAAATAAAATAATTATGGGCATGGTGTAAATATGTGAAAATAATGCAATATTATATTTAATAACAGAAAGAGGAAGTGAGATTGTCGTGCTAAATATATTTAACCTAGAATCCTTTTATATATTAAATAGAATCCTAGATGCTACATGTCCTTGGATTCTAAAAGGATAATAACAAATAACTGTAACGAAACTTTTTACTGTACGTTATCTTAAGCTATCGCATGACTGATGAGACGAGATTTGAATTACTATATGCCCATCAAAAATCGAGATTTTCACAGAGTTTTTGCGGCTCCTGCCACATCAGTTGTGGCGTATGGCAGGCTAAGCTACTCTACCCTTCACTGTTCGAAATTCTTCTTAGAATTGGTTAAGACTCAACTTAGAGTGCCCTATACAATGTGGTTAAAGAGGCCAAGCTTAGCAGCTCATGCAGGTCAAGCTCATGTTTTAGAAAGAACGTCAAAAATTATTGAAAATATTCTAGTACGTGAAACGGCAAATAGAAAAGACTAATTGATATAGGCCTAAGCTTACTGCCATATACATCCCTCTGGGTACATATATACGGGGTGGGGCAAAAAACACTCCACTAGCGAAATCTCTATAACTTGACCAAAACTCTAGAATTTGTAGAAATATTTTAAGGCTTTCTAGAGGAGGAATTTTGACAGCTAACCTCCAAATTTGGTAAAAGAATATTTATATATAAATAAGTTACAGAGTTTCTACGAAAAAATCGAGAAAAAAAATTAACAAATCTTATTCAAATAGCTGTGGCACAGGATTGGAAGTACGGCATAGTACGGAGGTCGTCAAGAAGGATGAGTGGCCACCAAACTAACCTGACCTCAATCCTCTCGATTACCATGTCTGGGGCGAAATGCTTGAGCGACTCAAGGTGTTCATTTGAAACCAACCAACAAGGTTGGACTCAAGACTTAGCTGGAAGCAATCTTGGAGAACTTGCCACAAGAGGCTATCGATCTGGCTGTGCTAGCATTCCAGGTGAGGCTACAGGTGTACATTCAAACAGATGGCGATCACTTGATCATCTACTCATGTAGAATCGGCAGCAGCAACAAATGGTTCGTTTTAAGGTCAAAATTCAATAAAAAATAAATGAATAACTGTTTATTAAGCCTTATTAATAGGTTTTTTCGATTTTTTGTAGAAACTCTGTAACTTCTTTATTTAAAAATATTTTTCGACCAAATTTGGAGGTTAGATGTCAAAAATCTCTTCTACATATATCCTGAATTTTTTATAACGAAAGCTCGATTTTGATCGAGTTATTGAGATTTCGCTACGGGGTTGTTTTTTGCCCTACCCTGTATAATTGGACGGTGTTTTCAGAACTAAGCCACAGACAATTTTTTTATGTTTAGATAAGTAACTTCAAAGTATAAATGAAATTTGAAAAATGTTGATTTTATGTTCTATAAATATAACTAACACACTTAACTATCACTATATGGTTAAAAATAATGTATTTATAATTTCATTCGAACTTAACAGCCATTTATCTCAACTTATAAAAATTGTCTGTGGCTCAGTTCTGCAAAACATCGTATTATAGGCCTATATCACCCAGGGCAATAAATGTAAAAAAAATTATTCTAATAATATCGGTACTATCATAATTATGTGGACTAATATTAAACTGGGATTGATTGCGATGGTTGATGCAACGTCAATAGGCTTGCTTCAATGCTTCTTCTCTAGACAAATAAATAATAATAATTTATCAATTAAAAAATCTGACTACTCATACGGTCCTTATAGGTTATAACTTGATTTATAATGACCTTTTCCTTATGCATTCTTGAGATTTATTTTAAGGTTAACTGTTTTAACCTAATAATTTCCGTGTATTTCCATTTAATTTACTTGCTTATTACCCTTCATGAGTTCTTGTCGGCTGTTTCTTAATCGCCGCTTGCTTGCTGAATAAGTGATCAATGGAAGAATTACGATTTATACGTTATCAGGCTATCAATTTATCAACTAGAAAACTCGTGCTGTGCGATGGGATAGATGCATATCATGAACACAGTCCCTTATCATGGTGACATCGGCTTACTGTTGCCAAACATCTGCAGCTACAGCCGCTAGCTATGACTGTAGGTGCACGCGTGTAATGGCAATAGAGCTGCAGAGCTTAAAGTTCTAGAATCTAGAACATACTTTTCTTATCGGCCTGATATCACATGCATGTGCCGGATCTAAAATTCTAGCAGCCGGGTCTCAAAATTTAGCAGCCGGGTCTCAAACTTCAGCAGCCGGGTCTCAAACCTTAGCAGCCGGGTCTCAAACCTTAGCAGCCGGGGCTGAGCCCCGGCGGGCCCCGGCGGGCCCCGGCGGGCCCCGGCTCACTTTAAGCACTTTAAGCAAATACAAATTTCCAGAAATAGGGACCCAAAAGTAAACTTTAAAAAATATTTAGACACTCCAAAACTTACACCAAGTCTCTGCAGCTGCTTGTAACTGCTGCTGTTCGAGTTTAGTTGGTATAGTTAAGTAAAGCTGTTGGAGTGAGTAGTTGCATCAAGTATGTGTCTTGAACAAGCATCTGATGCTTGCTGACCCAGTAAATGTTATGCCATGTTAGATTGCAGAATTATTGCTAAGATCCTGATTTTAATTATAGTTTTATTCTTGCACTTATCTCTGCTATTTATTTTGTGTATGCGACTAATTGCAGTAGTGCAGGGGCTGGAGATGATTGATGAGGAGAGATAATTGAGCAATGCTCGTTAGTTCTTATTATCTGATTGCTCTCATAGTTCAGTTCTAGAATGTTCTCCGGCTTCCTTTCACTCTCATTGTTTTACTGTAAACAGTTGTCAGAAATTTTCGTACAAACGTCAGATGAGAAATATATGTGTTTACTAAATGTTATATTCTTAGTTCCGACATGAACAGAAACCCACATACATAGCCTAGATCAATTCTATATATGTAAATTTGTTTTCATCTTACTGTTATATTCGTACCTGACTTGCGTAGTTGCGCACATGCTGGTCTCTTTTCTTTCTTTGTTGTTTTTGTTTTATTATTATTATTTCACTACTCTATGATTAATCATACAGTTACCCTTTGATACCACGACAATGCCGCAAGCACTGATACAGTACCTATAGAACTATGCTGTAATGTGAAACCACAACTGAATTTCTGGGTCGGGCCCCTCGCTGATACTAAAACTTGTGAGGGACGTCAGTTGTTAACGCTTAAAGTGATGCAGCGACAATTAGTGACCCGTATCGACGCCACTCTAGACCCCTACAGGCACGAGCTATGCCCAGTCAACCGCTGCCCACGATCACTGCTGAAAGATCCCGCTCACTACTCGCTACCGTCTCAGAAGCGCCTCCAGTCTAAATATTGTAGGGGGGAGGGGAGAATTAAGGGGCCAAATCGATTGCACTACCTAATCAATAACTCCTATTGAACAATGGGAAACATTTAAGACTTTAAGGGCAAGACAAAAATTTGGTTTGGGGGGGGAGGGGGCACAGAGCCCCGGGTTGACCACTGGACCGCCCTTCCATGTATCGTCGTCAATCAATCAATCAATGAGGATTTAACATCCGGCTCCTCATCCGAAGGCGATGTCAAGCCCTGTGGTCACCCGACCACGAGCCCTTGATTGTTTCCCGTCAACTCTCTCTATTGCCACGCTTGTATATTGCTTTTCGGATGAGAAATTATTTCACCCCGGGGGTGTAAGGCTGCCCGAGAACCTATGGTGGGGGGGGGGCTAGAGCTCCCCCGTGGGTCGTCAAATATTACAACCAATTCACATCAAAACCTTGACGGCTATATTTAGACCCTGAGCCTGTGCTGATAATGTTTATGGTTTGTTTGAATTCTGTGAGGAATAAGCTCTACCAGGAAATGTGAGGAGATATTTATTGGTTATTTTCATTGCAGGAAACTTAAATCAGACTTGTTTGGATTGAATTGAATTCACAGCATTTCAGTTTAACTGTTATGTTCAATTCTACAGTGCGCCTCACATCTAGGATACTATATAAGCCACAGTGACTGTGGTGTCAAGTCTTGGTCTTCCTCTTCAACGCTTTCCTTCAATTCCTCCGCTTATGTTAATCCTTTCTATTTCTTCCCAATCCTGCCATGATTACCCGACGAGACTGAAATCAACAAGCTACCTATATAAAAAGCCTAGTAAAGCCTTTTATTCTTCATACGTTAACTATGGTTCAACACTATGGAATCTAATTCCATTTGAAATTAGAAGTGCCACCTCCATTGATACTTTTGTGCTCAAATATAAAAAATATTTACAGGATAGCTGGCAATTAGAAAATAAATAGACTGCTATAAATTAATCACTTATCAGCAGGCCTATCTGTTTATTGGTAGTTTTATTCATTTACTTTTTGTACTTTTATTTTCTGGCCGTGGTAAGCTAGATAGGGCAATCTTGCTCTCCCTGATGACGGTCAGCACATGAGCTCTATTTATTCGTTTATTGATGATATCACTATTTATCTGCACCGTATTATTGATACTTGTAATCTTGTGTTATAACTGTAATAAACATATATCTCTCTCCATTGCTCACGAGTGCTACTGCTTCCCTTGGGACTGCAATAATTATATCACTATGTAACTACTTAGTGCACTTCATTGTATTGTCCATATTCTATTGTAGAGTATTGCAAGAGATAATGAGATATAAAGCAGACTGACCTCGTTCTCAGCTATAGCCTCCTCCAGCAACTTCTGTCTGGCAGCAAGCCCTTGCTCCTTCAGTCTCTCCTTCTGCTCCGCCACTCTCTTCCTCTCACTCTCTCCCATCTCTGTCATCAGAGCCTTGCTCGGCTCTCCTATGATCTGTTGAAGTAGTAATTCAATAATAATTATACAATAAGTCCCTGACATCACCTTCGGGTGAGGAACCGGACGTTAAATCATCATTGTATTGTATAGTATTGTATAACATAAATAAGAATAAATCATGATGATCACATTAATAACAATGTTCATCTATATCCTCACAGGATATACACACAGCCTTCTGTCAAACAATATTCATCTATATCCTCACAGGATATACACACAGCCTTCTGCCAAATTTGCAATCAAAGATCTATAGACGGCATTAAGGAGTAATGGTATCGCCTTATTAAAAGCTACAGTACATTAGAATACAAGTTAAATGTCCATTCATCATTTTACGATGACAGTAGAAACGTCTCTGACAGCATAGACAAAAACACAGCTTGAAAATCATAGACACAACAACGGGACAGAATCTGATCTTTAATACAGTGTAGGCCCATTCATCACACTTGTGACACATGTTCAGTGACACTGGGGAATACTGCATCAAATCGATTCTCATAAATAAATATATTTTCTCGCTAGATGACTGGGCTCTAATTTGATTAACAGTAGATACCTGTGGTGTAATATCATATCAGAGCATATCAGAGCATATAGTGGTTTGCTTTGGCAAAAGTAATGGAGGAGTTCTGGGATCATAACCAGGCAAATATACAAAAATGCCAGCACCCTTGGGCACGGGTGTGTACCTGGTAGGCTAATTCGATATCTGAGCTGGATGCAGTAGTGCATGGCAAAGATACGAATTGGAACCGAATTAACCAATTGGCCAGCAGACAAAAATACCAAAAACAGAAACAGCTAGAAAGGAAACCTTGTAATTAAGTTTAATCGTTTAATCACGAAACACATGATTAAACCTAATTTTGAGTGGCAATGAAAAGAAAAAAGTACAAACCGTGACATCGTGCTTATCGACAAAGTATTTCTTGAGCAGGTTGACCCAGTAGCCGGCTGACTCCTTGTCCAGCTCCCTGAACGTTGTGATGTTGTTCAGTCTCACGTCCATCTGCAACACAGCAATCTTCCACGATGATATCTAGCACTCTTAACAATCTACACGCTAAAATCATAATTCAATTGCATCAGTTATTCATTACACCAGTTCAAGATTTAACTCTGGAGTGTCGTTTATAATGCTGTTGTTGTTGTTGCCCACCCGTGGATCAGCCGTGGTGCTGACCCCTCTATCTTCGTCCTTGGGAGCGCTCCTCCAGGGCTCGCCGCCAGGTATCCAGCA
>JAQFZF010003316.1:0-11474 GCA_034695365.1 Enchytraeus norvegicus
TTCCGAACCCCCCCCCCCCTCGGTGATGACGTAATATATGGACGACCCCTTTCCCGTGTAATGGAATACTTGTGAATAGACCAGCTGCGCATTTTTTGTAGAATCCGACTAACGAAATCAAATCAATAGTAAGCTACCTCAGAACCTCTATAATTTTCCTTGAACAAAGATATCAATTTGTTTAGGTAAGGTGAAGGTAATAATGTGTGAGATAAACGTGTTAAGCTGATCTATTGTGTGCTCATTGACGATCGATAGGGTCGACTATATGCGACCCGGGTCCCCCAATAGCTTTCAGCGGTAAGTGGTCATAGTAATTAATTATTGATGCATGAATTTTAAAGATTGAAATCTGTTTCTTCACTTACAGGAGTTGTCAGGGTACGCTAAATCAGGACGAAAGAAAGATACAAAACAGTGCTATCCAATTAATGACTTTGTGTAAGTTTGCAATTATTTTCACTTCGGCCCATTCGTTGGCAATTGTGGTTTGCTTCGAAGCTTGCACCATCGCCTTCAGCTGAAGAAACGGACACTAAACTCTCAGTGAATGATTGACGTCCCTGACATCATTAAGAATCGGACGTTGAACGGTTGAACCTCTACTTTTATTATATTGTATTTTAATGAAAGTAAATCTGCAATTATTATTCTCTATTAATATTCACAAAATTACAAACAATCGTATAGCTACGTAAAATTGCATACATGTAACAGCATCGCATTATTAGATAAACAGAAAAGAATAGCATCCCGTGGCATGTCATGATCGTCTGCGTCCTGCGACGACAAGAGAGAGGGATAGTCAGAGGGTGCAGTAGGCACATTTGTGACGTAGATTCAAAACTCGGGCTCAATTTGTTCCAGATAGTCAGTGGCGTAGCGAGTGGGGGGGGCGAGGGGGCGGCCAAGGCGGCACTTGCCCGGGGGGCGGCCAAGGCGGCCCTTGCCCTAGGGGCGGCATTTTCGTAAAAAGGGAAGACATTTGTGAAAATACAACAATAATCTATTGCTCGCAAGCAAAATAATAATAATAATAATGTGAGCAAAGTTGACAAATAAATTTTTTCGCCCCAGGCGGCACTTGACCTCGCTACGCCACTGCAGATAGTGCCTGCAGGACACGAAACATACGTGAAACCAAAACTTTAGACCCCTTCACATAATCCATTGTGATGCCTAAGATGTCAAGATGACTGATTATGACCAGGATTTCAATCCTTGGCATTTAGCATATCTAATAATAGCTTACAGTATCAGTTATACTAGCAGGGCTTTGTAGTGTTATTTAGCCACTTTGTAAAGATATTTAGCCTTGGTGAGTGGTTTAGCCGCCTGGTGAAGCGATTGAGACACTTAGTAAAGTGGTTTAGCCGTATGGTAAATGGTTTAGCCGTATGGTAAGTTGTTTAGCCGTATGGTAACTGGGTTGAGCCGTACGATACATTGAAAAAGCTATATTTCTCATTGATTCACACTGCCTATCAAAAACATAATTGAAATGTGATTAGTCGAACAATTAATCAATTAATTAATAAGTATATTAATAAAATGCAGCTCTATAAACCATACCACAGTAGAGCAAATTTGTCAAACCATACCGTCCCGGTTGGATAGCCTAGTCAGTAGCAAGCAGGAGGCCACTGGTTCGAGTCCCAGCCAGGTCTTTCTGTGACAACCTTGGGTACGGAAACAGATATTAAAATTGTATTTACAGTTTTTACCATGGCAAAGGCTGTAAAGCAAATCATACATTCAACTCAGCTTTTTAGTGTAATGACAAGATATAATACTAAACAATATAGCATAATTAATTATGTAAGCAATGAGACATCAACATGATTAATAGCTAACAATCTGTTCTAACGTCTTTATACATTTGATTATTACAGAAACAATGAGCCAGCTCTGTCACTAATCTACATAAAATACGAGCAGCCGACGATCCCAGTTAGGGGTCATGTACAAAGACGTCCACACATAATTGCTCATGCTCATGACCATTAGGTTATATATTGGATCATTTACTAACACCCTAACTTTCAGACAGAGTAGCACCTTTCCCATATACACTCAGTAAAAAAAAACATGTGCGCAGTCTTTCGCCCATAACTTTGGCATTTGCAAACCGATCTAAAAATTTCTTCCATCAATGGAATCAGCGTGAAATTTGCTATAAGATAGCGTTAAGTATCTTCGATTATTTCTTATTTTTGCGTTAAAGTAGTGCTTGAAAATGTGCGCGATTGAAATGTTCAGTTTCAGCATGTAAATCGCTACAGAATCCTTATGAATCTGTGACTTGAATAACAACAAAAACACGAAACCAACGATGTTATACAGGTATGCCTACTGTCAACAGTCACAGAATATGCTCTAAATATCTTCATTTGGCTCGAATATAAGCTCTGATACGCTTGCGCCTTATTTATTGCGTGGTCAAGGAGACAGTTTGCTCCATGGTTTGCAAAACGTCTACCAGGCGTTGCTCTAACTCATTCACGGTGTTTATTTTCTATTGTAATTAACAGAATTACATTACAAAGTCTTATGGCATATTTAATCTTGATTCTAACTATGCAAGAATTTTTTTAATCGGTTTACAAATGCCAAAGTTATGGGCGAAAGACTGCGCACATGGTTTTTTTTTACTCAGAGTGTACATGTAAAACACTGTGCTTTTATGATGAGCATTCACTCAGCTATCAACCCTCCACTTTCACCGTTCTGCATTCTCTCTATCCCTAATGCAAACGTCTTTGTGCATGGCCCCTTATATACTCTGTTATATCACGTCATGGTCAGGCATAGGCAAAATTGTCACAACATGAGCGAGTAGTAAGAGATAAGATCTAAAGTCATTAGTAAGCATACAAGTCATCATGATTAGTAGAACATAATAATACTGCAGCCACACATGTACACACACAGTTTGTGCCTTGGACAAGCGAAGCACAAAGAGTAAGCCAGTACTCAAATTAAGAAAAGTTATTATGCTATTGCCAGGGAGGAAGCTAATAGGTGGATAGGAGTAAATAACTTATTGGAAGCGGAGGATATGTTTTAGCAGCCCCATTGAACCTCCAAATATGGGACTATAATTGAAGTCGAACAGGTTCCTGGTAGTCGCCAGCCTCGCAATTCGAGCATTGACTATACCCCCCACCCCCACAGATCCTGAAACGAATATAGTTTTAATCAAACCAATAAAAGAGTCGAATTAAGCTAGTCTCTACTTGCCACAGGCAAATCCACTTTAGGGTTGCATTTTATAAAATACCAATATGCTCGTACATGCATAAATAATAGCCATGCTCATAACTTGACGATATTTTATTATAAGCAGCTTTAAATTACTGTTAACAAAAAAAGTAGTTTAACTAATTAGTTACTAACTAAATAAGTAGCTAAACAATAATTTTAACTAACTAAAAATATTTAAACTATTGCTCTAACCAAAAAAAGTAGTTTAACTAAAATTTAATTACTTAATTATGTTTAGTCACCTATTGCCCATCACTGCAATTTGTAGGGACTACTTATTTTTAAAGTTGGCTACATATTGGTACCCTCATCTTAACACGATAATAGTATTAGCAATTTCTGTAAGACATGCAAGTAATGAAATAATTTAAATAAATGAAATTAAAACATGCAAGTATAAATTTTACTGTAAAATATAAATAAATACAAAATATTTATAACGTTTATTAAAAAACATTTCACTAAGAGTCACATTTTAAAATTATGCATAACTTTGAAACATTGCCATGATTTCTCTTTCATTAATTAAATTTACTTAGAATGCAATATGAAAGTTTCGACCTATGAGGTAGATAAATCATATATCTTGATAATATCTGAAATCATAAATCTTAATAAAATATCTAAATATCTACAATATCTAAAACCAAATTCTGATTTCTATTAGTGACAGACGAAATAATTCTCAAATAAGTGTATCTGTTATTTCTTCCACTTAGGCTACACCATTTATGTTAATAATACCAAATTATGGAGCTAATTATTAATCAAGAGAACAAATATGAACAAGAACAACAATAGCATAAACAGTAACTCAGAAATCTAAAATTTTAAGAAAGGTAAATACTGAATATTTTAGTTAATATGAAAATTGTAATGATTAAACCGCATAATTGTGATCGAGAGCCCCATGATGCAGGCACCTGATATACTGTAAAAATACAATGATAAATTTAAAACAGCAGCGTTAATATATTCATCTAATAATCACACGTCAACATAATTAAAACCAGCTAAAAATTGTGTAATATACCGCACATTAAAAGCAATTATCATTCATAATTATATCATGCATTTTTTACACCATATGCTTAACCACTACGAAGTTAAGTCCGATATAGCCTACATTTAACTGATCCAGGGTATGGACAGGATTTATAATCTGATCAGCTTTGACAAAATATGAATCCTGAACGTTTTAATTTACATTTATGAAGTTCACGACTGCGTAGGACTGAGCCATCTAGCCATGTTCACATAGGCCACTGGTATGACAGTCAGATAAAAATGCCAACAATAGCACACAAACTTGTGCATGTATGCGCAATTAGGCCTATATGTAAACACATACAGAATCATACGAAAAAATGTTGAGACAGTACATAATACTTCATATGCATACAGAAGTAACCAGAAACACGCACACAGATATATATATTTATAATGATATGCACACATCCAGATAGACTCACACGAATGAATATGGGTATACGTGTATCGGTTGAATAGCGTAGTCGGTAACATGCTTGCTCGATAAGCAAGATGTCACTGGTTTGAATCCCAGCCGAGTCCGTCTCTTACAGTATCCTTTGATACGGAAACAGACGCAAACTTAGCTTTTACTTTACACCAGCAAGAAAGCACATTGCTCCCGCACATGTATTGTACGCAGTAGACATTACTATTCTCTAATACACACAAACACTCACATCAATAAGATCAATAATCACATACACGCAAGCACACATACACGCATACAACATTGATAACTTTGTCCTACATACACACTGCATTGATTTCCTATCAAATGCGATAACATAACTCGACAATTTCAAATTTCAGTTAATTTCACATACGTATACATTTCAAGCACACACATAATTCTTTCTCTCAAACACAAATACAGACATGTATCTCATAACTACACAGTACACACACATCCCTCCCACATAGACGCACACATTGCTCTGACTCACACATACATCACTCAAAACACAAATAAGATTCTTGTTGCCGGCTGAGTGTAGAGTCCTAGCGGCTGTAGAGTGCTAGCGGTTTCTAGTCTGCGCCTCACGTGCTGCGACGATTAGCGGTGTGAGACTAGCGAGAGGCTTGGCAAGCTTCATGAACGGATGTCGCAGGAGATCAGACGCTGAGCACCTCCTGTCTACGTCCACCTCCAGACACTTGTCCAGGAAGTCCTGGAACACTGGAGACAGCTTGTGCCGGTCCTTGATGTCTGGCTTACCATTGGTTGCGATTAGATACAACGCCTGCGATACAGTGATAATAATTTATTAACATAGTTATAAATTAGAATTATTTTATACACTTGTCGAAAATCTTGAAACAGTGGCGACAACTTGTCTGGCTTACCATTGGTCACTATTAGATACAATTAAATTCTTAATAACAATAGGTTATTAACTTAATACACAATACAATATCATCTTTCTCTCCTACCTACATTTCTATAGGCCTACATCTGAGATGACATAAATAAATATAAAATATATAAATAAAGGAATTAGAGTCTAAGGTGATTTTTTACTACCACTGTTAGTATACAAGTAACTCAAAGGTCAAAGTACCACCGAGTCAATGCCGACTCAAGTGAGGAGCAGATCCTATTTCTAGGTGCCTTCAGCACACATTGATAATTGTCATTAATCTAGAAGCAAAGTCATCATCCTCACCTACGATCCTCGAAGATAGTTCTGCCAGACAAGTGTTTTAATCTTCGCAATCTTTTGAAGTAGTCGCCAACTATATACTAATTGCTTCCAATTATCCGACTTACGAAGGGATGAAGAGGTTGGTTGGCTCTCTGTACATCAGACATTTTACTCTATGATTGATTCAAATCCCGGACCTTCTGCGCAAGTTTGACACTAACTGGATGACACGCTAACCAATGAGCCACGGAGTACTAGCTCCACTGAAGTTAATTCCTCCTTGTAAATATATACAATGTCATTAATCATCAGATGGTCTAGCGTTTTCAACACTAAAGAAAACATTAAGTATAAAATGTTACACATACTCTGAGTGGGTTCTCATTGAGATACGGAGGCTCTCCCTCAATCATCTCTATCGCCATTATACCAAGGCTCCATATATCCACCTTAGGCCCATACTGCTTCCTATAACAGCACATCAAAACTAATCTAAATATTGAAAATAAAAATATGTATTAAAGAATTCACATAGAATATATAAATTGTAAGGAGTCCCTAAGAAGTGACCATGTTGTAAACAAACGTCGTAATAAAAGCATTAAAAAAATACAATACAGTGAGGATTTAGTGTCCTGTTCCTCAGCCTAAGGCGATGTCATGGACGAAATAAAAATAATGTTTATTGTAAAATATAGCAATCAATCAATAAAGATCTAGCATTCTGTACATTGCGTAATGCATTTTTAGAGCTCAGCCTAAGCAAGCCTCAATATCGATACGATACCAACCAATCAAACAATCAATCAATCAATGAGGACTCAACGTCTGGTTCCTCGCCCCAGGCGATGTCAGGGACTCAACTATAAGCAATCTGGCAAAGAAGAGCATGAAATTATATCATCTCGCACCTGGTGACGACTTCAGGAGCCATCCAATATGGGGTCCCAACCATCGTAGACCTCTTGTTCTGCTCTGCTGATAACTGTGCGCAGAAACCAAAGTCAGCTGTGACACAGCAACACATATACAATACATATACGAGGGGCGACCTGAAAGTCTTGAGCATTGTTTAATTATTTTAAAACTACTAGTCAGAACTTATTCAACTTTTACAGTAATATTATTCAACAGATTACTGATGAATATACAAAATCTTACACTTATAGCATATTTATTTTTCAATATAGTAACCACTGCACGCAACACCCTTCTTTCATCGATTTCGCCAGATGATCAGAACGTGGCTTGTCTATAATGTCACTTCTGCCACCCACAAAGTCGATCAGCCATCGCCTAACACTAGGATAACTAAGTGCAGATTCTCCATAAAATTTTTCTAATCTATCACTGATTTCTCTTGCAGATATACCCTCTTTCATAAGAAATCAATTACAGCTGTTTGCTTATTAGGGCCAAAGGGCGTCTCTATGGGCGGTCATCTTGTGTATTGATAAGTGGTGCCACCCAGCTAATAAAAAAGTTATATTTGCCATGTATGTCAGTCTGTTCCCCGTTAATGTTGCTGAAAAATTGGAATAATTCTGAAGAGTAATTATACAATTATTAAGCAATGATCAAGACTTTCGGATCGCCCCTCGTACAATATCAATAAAGTAGCTTTTGATAGCATATTTTAACAATGCTTCAGAAGAACTTCGTTACTGGGCTCAAGTTAAATATATTGTTGAGTTTTAAATTTAGATTTATCATTCGTATATAATAGTACACTGTTACGAAGACTATGTGGCAGACTGTTCCAAACTATAGGACCAAACATTATACAACCACAGACACCAGCCTTAGCAGCTAGAGATTGGTGGATAACTAATATGGGTGTAACGTTCGTTTCATCATCTTACGACGATATCAGGGACGTCCTCGACTCAGACGAAATTATCAAGTTACATATTCTGAAAGAGAACAGCCCTGGGTGAACACTGGTAAAACGAGTTGCAAACTTCCATGTATCCGTAACTCTGACAATTATACAATATACATAGCCGATGCTGATATTGGTTTGTAATAATATTCTGAAAATTCATTGACTCTAATTGATTAAGTGTAAATAATCTAAGTAATGTGAGCATGCTAGTCGGGAATGTACCCGTTTGGCAGAGAAACTGATATTAGTCTAAATATTTGTTATGAGAAGATGTATTTGTAAAAGTTACAGTTCTAAACGAAAGTATAGAAAGTATAAAATCTCACTTTCTGGGGTCTTCTTGTGGTTGCACAGATTCCACAATTTTTTCCTTTTTGATGAATATTAAGAGAGTACAATTGCCTTGCGTGCATTAATTTTTGCCAGAAATTTACCTATTAATTCCATTTTGAGCCTGTATGAAATTACATTTAGCGTACATCCGCACAGTTCCACCCCCTTTGTTTCGGTTTGCCCCCCCCCCGAGCAGACGTATTTTGTGCACGACCTAGCACTACAGAAGAATTGAGCGAAAAACCTATGTACCTTAAATAATAATAATAAAGGCTTAACATCCATCTCCTCAGCCAGGGATGATGTCAGAGATGTACCTTAAAGCAACATTTACTTGAGACACTTACTTAATTTAACGCCGCCCTCCATGCCCAGTAGTATATTGTCTGATTTAATATCTCGATGTATAACGTAATGCTCGTGTAGGAACTCCAGAGCTTGTAGACACTGAAAACAATGCAGAATTATGCATACACAATACAATGATAATTTAGGATCTGGTTCCTCACCCAAAGGCGATGTCAGGGACGTCTCAAGCAGACTATGAAACCGCAAGCAGTTCTATACCACCAGAATGCACTTGCAAATGCATAGACTGAAAAGAAAGCGAAAAGGTACAAGATACCAGGATCATTTGTTAAGTTAATATTATATCTGCCAGTTAAAATAATATCTAAGAGATGTTAACCACAGCTATCAACTTTATTTATAAAAGTTAGTAAAAGTATTACTTATTTTGAAATCAGTAATATAAATTAAGTATTACACATTACAATGTACATCAAAATACTATTACTTTACAGTAACTTTAGCAGCTTATTAAAAGCATGACCGACATCTGAACAGACCACAATAACAGATCCCAAACCACTCTACCTTCACTGCAGTGCATTAGTCAGCTCTTACAAAACATATGCAATTATCGATTGGTCTATTCTCAAGTTTCCCTAACAAAATACGGGCAGTGTTAATCACATACTTCTCTACAGACAGCTGCAATCTGCCCCTCATCCATACAAGTCTCTGTGACTACGTCTGTGAGAGAACCTCCGTCTAAATATTCCATGATCACCTACATACACATACACATACATACACACATACATACACACATACATACACACATACATACACACATACATACACACACACATACAAGTCTCTGTGACCACATCTGTGAGAGAACCCCTTCTAAGTACTCCATGATCACCTACACACATACATACATACACACATACATGCACACATACAAGTCTCTGTGAGCAAACCTCCGTCTAAATAGTCCATGATCACCTACACACAAGCATACATACACATAGACACATCCATACAAGTCTCTGTTACCACGACAGAACACGCTTCCTCTGTGCACTGCTCTCACAACAAAAAAGTTAATAAACAGAATATATTTAAAATACCATTGTAAGCTCTCTGAAAGAAAGACTGTCTACACTCTATCCGCTTCTGTATCTATGTTCTATTTTCGTTATAATGTAATTTAGACCTGATTATCTCTAGTTTGTAACATTATGAGTATTGCGTATGTCATGATAAAGTTGCCAATAGGCAGCTACTACTACTACAAGGAAGCTGTCTAGATAGCTAACAACATTAGGATTCTGGTTGTCCCTGACATACACATACTGGCACATGCACACATACTGGAACACGGCACATGCACTCTTTGCACATATGCACACAGACTCACATTCACATACAAACAAATACATTCCCACACACTTACCCAGAGTTCCTCAGCGACAAGGAAGCTGTCTAGATAGTTGACTACGTTAGGATTCTGATTGTCCCGCATCACCAGTATCTCATTGATGATCAGTTCTTTCTTGGGCTGCTGTGAAAGATTCATTTGTTTGATGGCCACCTCACGCCCTGTCGCAACCTCTAGCGCTATGTAAACTGTGCCCGAGGCTCTGTAGTCATATAACGTACCATAGCACAACATAACATAGCATAAAATAAAATAACATAACATAATATATAACATAACGCAACATATTTGAAATCTTCTACCAAGACATAAAATATCACTATAATTAATTATACAACAAATTAGCTGCTCAAAGATTCCATTAGCAATGGACTGAGCAAGGGAATTTTTCACCCAAAGGAAGCAGTGAAGTAGCTTAGCTGCTATAGCAATAAAGTAGGTGTAAAAAAATTCATAAGTTTAAGGCCCAGTTTACAGTCGATGCACCACTGGATTTAACATCAATGTGGTTGTTATACTAGTCAACAGGCAGAATTTTTATATAATACAGTACAATACGGGAATACATAAGTTTCATCATTTTACAACGCCTTCAACATCATTTGTACGCAATGCTAACTGTTACACTCAAACTCAGTTAGCAAGTTACAAGTGCTGAAAGAGAAAAGAGATCAACACTGGTCAAAACGGTACAAGTTCATTTATCCATAAAACTGACAATAATAATTTATTATGTAAACAATAAGAAGTGATGACACAATATAACATTGACATAGTTAAATCCAGTAAAACATGGAACGTAAACTTGGCCTAAATCATTCAATTCCACAAAAAACAGACAACACTTTCTCCGCACTCACCCCTGTCCTATTTTCTCCAGCTTGGTGTATTTTCTATTAGGATCACCCACGGATACGATGGTCCTCAGTTTCTCCAGAATCTCTTCGTCGCTCATCTTCTTCTTCTTTATCATTCTCTCATTCCTCGTGACCTGGTCCGCTGGCTTCTCGTCAACACTAGACTCTATCGGCTTGGTGTACTGCAACAACAAGAGAGAGGCCATATAGAATTATATTCTATATTTAAATTATGCTACAAAAATATTAGTTTTTCTATTCTCAATTTAATTCACAACAAATACACACATCTGATAATGTTCAGTCACACATTAAACTAAGAATAGAAACTCTGATCACAGTCTGTTTACTATACACAGCCCGATAGAGTTATATAACTCTCATAGAGTTACATATCTCTGTAAGATTACATAGTTTGATTTGAACAATATGACATCAACAACAAATAACCTCCACTTCATTATCAGAGGAATTGGGACTCCCGGGAGTAATACTGATTCTAATGACCAATAGGACAAGTAGCATCACACCATAGCCATAATTCATGTTGTTGTTGTTGCCCATCTGAGGATCAGTCGTGGTGCAGAACCCCTCTATCTTCGTCCTTGGGAGCGCTCCTCCAGGGCTCTCCGCCAGGTATCCAGCAGCTCTGCCGCCTAGCAGGGATTGTTCCATAAGTCTATTGGAGTAAGTGTTGTCTGTATTTGTATGCATTGAAAGAGGTGTATTGT
>JAQFZF010003317.1:0-11472 GCA_034695365.1 Enchytraeus norvegicus
TTTTTTTACCCTGGGTGTAAAGAGCCCGGTGGGTTTTATAAAAGCGATTCAATTAAAAACGAATTGAATCGTCGCCCAACTGCTCGAGATCTACTAGGTTAAAAGAGCCGCGAAAGCATACAGTGTTAAAAAGTTATTATTATTTGTATGTGTGCTTGTAGTTCTCAACCTCACTCTAATAGATCTACCAGGAATGACTAAAGTACCTGTGGGTGATCAACCCGTGGACATAGTGATACAGATACGTAACCTGCTCATGAATGGAGTTATGTGTGTGTATGTCTATGTGTATGTGTGTTTGTATGTATGTTTGTAGTTCTGAACCTCACTCTAATAGATCTACCGGGAATGACTAAAGTACCTGTGGGTGATCAACCCATGGACATAGAGATACAGATACGTAGCATGCTCATGGAGTTTATGTATGTATATGTATGTGTGTTTGTATGTGTGTTTGTAGTTCTCAACCTCACTCTTATAGATCTGCCAGGAATGACTAAAGTACCTGTGGGTGACCAACCCGTGGACATTGAGATACAGATACGTAATATGCTCATGGAGTTCATAACTAAAGAGAGCTGTCTCATCCTGGCCATCTCGCCCGCTAACTCTGATCTCGCAAATTCTGATGCTCTCAAAATCTCTAAGGAAGTCGATCCTCAAGGTGTGGACTCCATCTTGTAAATGTTTATGATTTTATTTATTTATTGATTTACATCTGATTTCTAGGATCTATAAAAATCTATATCATTGTATACAGACAATGGCAAACAATACACAGATAACATTTATTAACATTTAATTTTTATTAAAAATAACATGCAATACGTTTTGACAGTTTCAATATTTTCTTATATTTCAAATGCCTTCCATTTTTCTTAGTTCTAATTTATAATTCTTTGATACAGTTTTTAATTTATATAACAATATGAGATGGGCTTAGAGTTTTAACTGCTCATTGTATTATTGTATTTATTGTATGTATTGTATTGAATTATTTATTGAGCACAGGTTTGAGAACTATTGGAGTTATAACCAAACTGGACCTGATGGATGAAGGCACTGACGCCAGGGAGATACTGGAGAATCGTCTTCTTCCCTTACGCAGAGGTTACTCTCTCTCTCTCTCTCTGTCTCTCTCTCTCTCTCTCTCTCTCATCTCTCTCAGACATCTGTCTCCCCCTACACAGAGGTAGAGAAGATATCTCTCTCTCTCTCTCTCGCTCTCTCTCTCATGCACACACTCTCGCTCTCTTTCTTTCTCTTCCTCTCTCTCTTTCTCTTTCTCACTCTTCATACTGTAGGCACGCTAATTTCCTCAAACGAACAACAATTATGACTAAAACATCATAGTCAAAATGTATCATGAACAAAGTGTATCATGTGTCAAATGAACATTGACCGTATTTATAGTAAATAAAGTATTGCCTAATTATTATGGAATAATTATCAATATGTCGGTATGGTTTGTGTGTAGGCTACATTGGAGTAGTGAACAGAAGTCAGAAGGACATAGAGGGTAGGAAGGATATCAGAGCTGCCATGGCTGCAGAGAGAAAGTTCTTCCTCAGTCATCCCGGATATAGGTGATTGCATTGAAGTACTAATTTATATACCGGTACACTAGAACAATAATAAGTTGCGCTCTCATGGCTACATGACAGCACTCGGGATGTTAATGTGTTTAAATTAAAATATGTTGGAAATGAAATTGAAAAATTACATTATTTATTTATTTAGACACTTTATTTCATTATTCTGTATAAATAATTAAATAACGTTTTTATGAAATACTGTTTTAAAATTCCATGATGTCATTTTATTTATACTTTTAAGTTTGGCATATCAACATCCAGCGATGCTCATGTAGCCATGAGAGCACGGATTATTCATATTGCTTGAGCCTTCTAGTGTATTCTATGTACTTCTATAGGTGAGTGAACTGTTGTAATTAATTTCACTTCACTTTTCTTACCTAGAGAATCTTGTCCATTGTTAATTAGTCACCAAGAGTTGCTGTTTGTAAACTTTCTATTATTATTGTATGCCTGTGTATAAATAGGGATTCTCACAGGGTTGTCTAACCCTTTTTGGTGTCTAATAAATAAATAAAAACTGTTAATAACTTGATTAGATTTTTTGCTATCCCAGCTCTTTTATGGCTACCGATTTTTAGTAAAGTTATAATGATACTAAAATTGCTTTGTATTTCCTGCAATTATTTATTGCAAGGTATTGTATTTTTATTTTAACCATGAATCAGCCGTTGGCCAACCACATACGTAACACACTGATTGATTGATTGATTGATTGATTGTAACAGACACATGGCGGATAGAATGGGCACACCCTACCTACAGAGAACACTAAACCAGCAGCTGACCAACCACATACGTAACACACTGCCAGCGCTGCGTAACAAGCTCCAGTCTCAGCTCTTGTCTATGGAGAAGGAAGTAGAAGAATACAAGAACTTTAGGCCTGATGACCCCACCAGGAAAACAAAGGCTATGATGATGTATGTGCTAACTGCATAGTGTATATGATATTTTTTTTAATAATACAATACAATGAGGATTTAAAGTCCGGTTCTTCTCCCGAAGGCGACGTCAGGGACGTCTCAAGAGGACTATGCAACTTCAAGCAGTTTTATATACCACCAGAATACACATGCCATTGCATGGACCGAAGAGAAAGCGAGATCCAAAACAGTGCAAGTAGTGAAAGCCATGGCAAGAAAAAAAATCAGATTAAACAGATCTAGGAAGGAAATAAATGGGTTTTCAGCTTGCCCTGGAAGATTGTAAAGGCATGTTACATGATCTTCGATCATGTGGCAAAGAATTGCATAGTACCTATGGACGATTGTATACTAAATGCGTTGATTGGGTGACACATGCTATTGCAGTTAATTGGTTAGACTTAGATCCAACGTACAAGTATACTAACTAGTATGGTTTGTGTGCCATATTCGTTACCGAACGTAGGCGCGGAGTTGATCCGACCCTGAGCGATTGCAGCACACAGGTGACGTATAGTTATTAATCCGAAGGTGAGGTTGCCAGCCCCACTCCATACAATCCAATTTGGTAATTGGATTATATACGCCAGACATGTGGTTACCTTCGCAATCTTCCGAAGTAGTCACCTACTGCATACTAATTGATTCCAATTATCCGACCCACAAAGGGATGGTGGGCTTGGTTGGCCCGTTGTACATCCGAGATTTTACTCTCTGACTGACTCGACCTGGAGTCGAATGAGCCATGGAGAAGTATAGCCATAACTATACCATAAACCATAAAGTATACTAGTATAGTTATGGTTTCATCAGAAAACTTGATTTTGTTTCACAATTGAGAATGGTGGACAGGCTGCAATTCAGATGTTGTTAAAGAGGAGACGTCCCTGATATCGTCGTCAGATGGTGAAACGGACTTTAAATTTGCATTGGATGATTGATTAATTGATTGATTGATTGATCGATTACAGGATGATCACGGCATTTGGACAGGACCTGGAGAAGGCTATAGAAGGTGCGGGATCAGAGATTAGCACTAAGGAATTGTCGGGTGGAGCCAAGATCAACAGAGTCTTCCATGAACGTTTTCCTTTTGAACTCGTCCAGGTGAGATCTAGCAAGCTCTCCATAATATCTTTTAAACTTCAATTTTATGGCTATTATTTTCTGTTTTAATTTATCATTATATTGCTATTTAATTTCGTGAAACAACATTGTACAATATTCTTTACAGTTTTAAGTAAGAGTTACACATTTTTCAGTGTGTGTTAGCTACATGAACACGCAGCGAGTGTGTTCACATAGCCTATGTGCTGTGGGTGTGTCCACATAGTCTATGTGCCATGAGTGTGTCCACATAGTCTTTATGTGTACGTATATGTACGTTGGATTGCCATTAGGTATGTAAATGTAGCCGATGTAGGCCTACGTACTTATTTGCCACCTCCGCAAGACTCTCTAAGATTAGTAGCTTATTCCATCGACGTTTTCCTTTTGAACTTGTGAAGGTGAGATCGGTGGATGGGCGTTTTGATGACTTATCTCAAATTTGGAGTCTCTAAATCGTAGAACTTTACTCTCCGTAATAATGTCAGGAGTGAGTGTACTGTGTTGTACTGTGTCGCTTGATCTACTCTTGTCTCTGTTTAAATGTTATTGTACTACTTATATGTCAATGTTCTATCCAATTATTCGAAATGATGAATATACAATTATTATTATACAAAATTATATTTAATAAAGGTAAAGGTTGTGTGCCATATTCGTACCTTTATTCGCGCCTAAGTTACCGAACGTAGGCGCTGAGCTGATCCCGATCCTGAGCGATTGCAGCACACAGGTGACATAGTCATTAATCTGACGGTGAGGTCGCCAGCCCCACTCTATATAGACCAATTTGATAATTGGATCATATACGCCAGACCTGTGGTAACCTTCGCAATCTTCCGAATTAGTCACCCACTACGTACTAATTGCTACCAATTATCCCACCCACGAAGGGATGGTGGGCTTGGTTGGCCCGATGTACATCCGAGATTTTACTCTCTGATTGACTCGACCGGGAATCGAAACCCGGACTGTATGTGCAACAGTCGACACAAACTGGCCGACGCACTAACCGAATGAGCCACGGAGACGTACAGTCTACAATATAGTTATGGTCAAATAAGAATTAAATGATCATTGATCACTTTAAAATAAAAGATATCTATTCAATATTAAATTATAGGCCTATCTGCATTTTGTTACTGTTAAAGGTGAAATTCAATTTAAAGGATCATCCGGTGGACTCTTATTCTATTAACAATACTGATTACGGAGACTGTTTAGCTTTTAACGCCGGTAAATAAATACATAGTGTTTTGTTAAGTTTTCATAAACAACTTGATACCTGGGAGCTCATCTCATTTATGCCTACAGAAGGCCTATATTAATATTTACCGTTAATCTGTCGGTACGATTGCCAGCCCCACGTGGACCCAACCGGATCATGTTTAAACTTTGGATTACCTCCGTACTTGACGGACGCCGATTTCTATGGAAAACTCAATTCCAAGAGTTTGTGTAGTTATAAATTTAAATCACTTGTAGCCCAACCTCTGATTAATCTAAGAAATCCAATTTACTGGCCTAATTAGTATGCTCATACTGACTATTCTCCTTCTGAGTGATATCGAGACAAGTAGTACGAGTAATAAAATTAGTTTTTTAGATCCATATATATTCACACATGACAGACGCACGTGCTAATTTCCTTTTTTACTTGCTATTTTTATTTTTAAATTTATTTTTGCATTCCATAATTAATCGCACCAGCGCTGGTACACCATTACCCATCCATCTTCAAGGCACCGATACAGTGGATATTTTGTCGATTGAGCTGGGAATCGCTCCCACGCCACGAGCCAATACTCGACCCGGAGGCAGACACTTACATCGCTTCGTCAATTCCCGTCTGTTAATTGACTGACTTGACACCGATAACGGGCAGTTATGTGAAGGCAACTAATGAAATTCAGCGACAGGATGAAGAACCACAACTGAACCCGATCTACCTTGTTATGAATAATACTTTAAACATTTTATCTATTCTAATGAATTATTTTTCTTTGTCGTACTATATATATTAATAGATATAGAATGTTGTTGTTCTCTCCAGATTGGATCAATTAAGACTTAAAATTTCATAATTTTCGACACAATTAATTTATATATTCTGAAGTCTGTTACAGTAACATTGCCCTGGTCATCCTTTCAACATATAAATAAAAATATTTAATTTAATATATATATATATTTCAACAGGAAATCAGAATTGGGTGAGCTATCAATCAGGATTTTACTTTGGTTTACAGTTAATTCTTTTCGTCAACCAAGATGATTACTTGTATGTAACTCAGCCCGCAGCAGGTTTTAAGGTACAGCATAATTCTTTGCTTATAATTAACTTAACTGTAAAAGCGTTACTACAGAATTATTTATTTTATTCCTTATACGAATACAATACATGTATGAAAATGTACTGCTATGGTTTGGTGAAAAGTTGAAAAAGGAATATTGTAGTAACGGTACTAATGAAAACGACCATAAGAAGAAAGCAAAACTGAATTGGTCATGTCCTACGTGATAACATTATGATGAATTAAGACGATTATAGAAGGCATTTTTGATGGGAGTAAACCATAGAAGTACTAATATATGTATATATTAGTATTTCTATGGAGTAAACACTGTATAGGAATATTGGATTACTTAAAATTAGTTGAAACAGAGAGAGAGAGAGAGAGAGAACTATGTTTATTTTCAAAAATTACAACAATATACAATGACATACATTAGGCCGTCAGAAAAAGCACACTGCACCTTATCTAGCTGGCCACCTAGCAATCATTCTAATAAGAAGAAAAAATTAAACACGTTATTAAAACAAAACAAAGAAACTAAAGAAACTTACGACCATAAAAGTACCAATTAATGACTGCATAATAGAAATATCATTCAAAATTAAAGTCTTAAATAAAATTAAAATTGTAGGCCTATCGTGATAAGTTATTTACCTGAAAGTTATTTATTTGAAACATACAATATTAATACTAATAAAGGTTAACGTCCGTTTCTTCATTCAGGGAGTTGCCATGGAGCGTAAAGCTTATGATTGAGAGTTATGAAAGAAGTTGATACCTGGGACCTGCCGTTTGGCAGAGCACTGAACAGATACAAATGCATATCTAAAGCCGCTATGGTATCTAAGTATTTTTTTATTGACACAATTTAACGCATACCGAGGCCAATACATGTAGTTACTTGATACCACAACTAAATGTTAAGCTACGTTTGAGATTGATTTCGCCGCCTGAAGGACACATCAGCAAGAGGGGCTCCATAAAAATAAGTTCATAATTATTTAATGTAACCAACATAATTTACAAATTTAATAAACAAGTGTAGTAGATAAACAAGCCAACTAATATTAATATTAAGGTACTTGGATCCCCCTCCTTCACCCCTCGATACACATTCAATGGGGGGGGGGGGCGTAGGGTGGCCTTCCTTCGACCGCCCTTTCCCCCATTGAATGTGCACTACACTGCTTCACTGTAACGCGTTACGCGAAAGACGTAAAGCGTAACAGGATAAGGGAATTATTATATAGGATAGATATAACTTAATGTTAATGCAATGTACAGATTTTGATACACGACCCTAAGGAGCTGCCCTTGGTAACTGAAGAAGGAATACTTGTTGGGCCAGGATCTCATACAAACATAGCTATTAAACTAAAGAAGGTGATAATAATTATAGTGTGATATAAACATGATTTTATTTATTAGTAAATGTTCTATTTCAGATTTAATATTGATACATTAAAGTGAGAGACAGAACTTTTTTATGTATACAATTGTGGAATAAACAGAGTGATATTGATAACTCACATAATAAATTATAAATAGGCAGACTTACATAGACAGACTTACACATAGGCACACATACACATAGGCAGACATGCACATAGGCACACATACACATAGGCCGACATGCACATTGGCACACATGCACAATGTACATATAGGCACACATGCACATAAGCACACATGCACACATGCACATAGGCACACATGCACATAGGCACACATGCACATAGGCACACATGCACAATGTACTTAGACATATATACACGTAGGCAGACATGCACATAGGCACACATGCACATAGGCACACATGCACATATGCTTGCATATTGACCATTAGTGTATGCGAACACTCCCTTTCTGGATGACCGACAAATACTTGTTAAAATCAGTTAATCAAAATTATCAAACGTAGAATCACCGTTCAACTATGGAAAAATAATGTAAGACTCAGTAAGAGTTTTAAATAAATGAAACTATATGAATGAATCAGGTATAATAAAGAGTGCGAAATATGTTCACTAAGTTTCAACATTGTGAAGTAGATCAGAGAAGAAACCACATCAATGAAACGTAGAGAAATAAACCTGAGCGTTACTGACATGGTGAGATCATCATTCGTCGCAAATCTTGCAATGTTATTCTGTTACAATTATGCTATTGTGTGCTGTTCAGATTCACCAGGACCCCGCCCCCTACAGCAACTGTAATGATGACCCGACCTACGGAGAACTGCAATGTATCTCAGACTGCAGGACTGCTGGCATGATCAAGGATTGTAACTGCACCGTGCAGGACGATAGTAATTATTCAGTCTAGACTTAATTAAATCTCTTTCTCTTTAGCTTTTCTCTTGATACACTGTAAAGATAATTTATTCCCTTAGGGTTAATATATTGCTGAGACCAATGATTTTATTGGGTCCGTTAAACTTGCAAAAGACGGTAAAATAATAATTATAATTGTTAACTTTTATCATGTAGTCCATGCCATGTGCATGCCAGAGAGTTAAAAAGTAAAATGTAGTAAATGGATTACTACCAAATACAACATGAATTGTACATAAACATACTGTATATAATATACATGTAGGTTCAGTGATCATTGTTAATAACCATACTAGCCGTGTTGGATCCCCAAACATAAGAATAGACCAACCGAAAGTTGCACGTATTTCGTTGAAACCGACAAGCGCAGTCACTGGTTAAGAAGATCCCTCAGCAAGCGAAATGGTCTCCAAGAAAATATGGCACACAAATTCTAGAGTTATAGGCTGCATGGACCTTCCGTTGGGATTGAGTGGACTGAGAGAGTTAGGTCTCTATGTGCATTACGTACTTGTCTCAGAAATGAAGGCAGTCAGAGTTGGTCCATTGACGGGTCGATGTCCAATTGTCCCTGTCGATGACGAGTTTATGTCGATGTTGTCGGGTCCATCCACGGGTCGAGTCTGATCAATTTTTTACTCCTGACATTAACTTATATTGAAATGAATAAAATCAATTGTCATTTTCATACAAATGCAGATAAGAATACTCTAAGCTGTACGGCATATGACATTATCAAATGTTCCAGCCACCTATCCAATTCCGAAATGGCATCAGAGTCTTGTGGATGTTTTCAACAATGTGATCGCACGACATACGACCAGGTGATCACCCAGGCGCCGCTGTCTGAACTGTTTCTCGACAGTTACTGGAGAACATTTAACGTGACGCCGGCTGAACAGAAGCGTAACTACGTCACGCTAGCGGTGTACTACTCGAGTCTGTCGTACGAGGAGATCAGGATTAACCCAGCCTATAACTTTATGGCTCTACTCAGTGATATTGGTGGAGCTCTAGGATTGCTGCTTGGTGCAACCATACTTACACTATTTGAAATCATTGAAAATGTTGTGGATCTCATCTTTGATTCTATTTCGAAATCACGACGTAAAAAAGAATTTATTCCGGACTAGAACAAAATATATTAGGAAAGATCTGTGGACCCGTTTAACTACCCTGAAGCATCTACAATTCTACATGTATATATAAATAAATACCCTGAACCATCTACAATTCTACATGTATATATAAATAAATATATAGCTGTTAGAAAGTACTGTCAAATTGTACAGATATTCCAGATAAAAGAACTATTTTACTGACTTAGTCTCGATTTTTATATTCACATAGATCTATTTAGTTATGGTTGGTGTAAAAACTCATTGAATAATATAACTAAAATTAATAATAAATATAATTAAATTAATTTCTATCCATTTGATTGGACAGAAATTTCAGACTGCTTTAAAAGCATATTTGTAGTTAATTTCATTGGGTGAGGGGCGACTTTTGCTTTTAAATCCGATGTTTGGTCCCGGATGGATCTACAGTAGTTAGAGATTGAATCGTGTGCCCAGATCGTTCAGTTGTTGCAGGCCAATTGAAATCAAGGTGAAATGCGAATGCTAAACCCTGTTTTGATTAATTAGCATATCAGTCGTTAGTCTATCGACTATATCCAAAAATGAAATATTATGGTACAATTAATAGTAGACTAGGTCTAGATAGCTCATGCGCTAACGTTATATACTCGATAACTCGAGACTCACGAGAGCCATCGTAACACACATTAGACCTAACAGCAGAAATATTGTAAAAATACAGTGACAAATAAATTAATAAGTTTAACATTAATCTTCGATTACTCTTTCAAAGGTTAACAACTAGAAATCTAAGTTTACAGCCTGTTCCGCATCAAAGGATACTGTCAAAAACGGAACGGGCTGGGACTCGAACCTGTGACATCCTGCTAATCGAGCAATCCTAAGAGTAGTGGGTAACACGCTTGCCACTGAACAATAAGATAAGAAGAGTCGATAGTTCTAAGGCCGAAGTTTAGGCCTGCTACATATTTTAACAATTATGATATTGGCTAGCTTAAGAAAGTATACAATATTGCAGTATTCATTTTGCTAGAAATATTTATAAAATTATATATCAGGCATTTTTAATCACTGGTTTGTCCACCTCTGTCTCGGTTATATAATTATATCCATAATATCTCTTTCAAATGTTACAGTTGACAGGATGCCGATTTTCCAAAATTTAATGTCCAAGGCATATATTTCTTTTCAGATATTCTATCACACTCGCTATTGAGCATTGATGCTTTATAAATTGATCAAATTATTAAGACTTACTATGCGCATATAAAATGTCTTTAATTAACATTGACAAATTATGTATAGGCATGCACCTAGTGTTAGCCTATGTGTACTAATAATGTCTTAACTACTGCGCTTTTAATTTTTCGTTTTCGGCCATATTCTTTCTTTATTTTTTTATTTTTCGGACAAAAATAATATTTCGTTTTTCGGTTTTCTTCGGCCGAAAATAAAGTTTCATTTTTCGGTTTTTTATTTTTCGATCGAAAAAAATGTTCCTTTATTGGTCGACCTCTACAAATATTTGTATAGGCCTAATCCTACTCTAATTTGTGTGTTTCGATCAAATTCCTGTTAAACCTACCGATAGTACCGATGGAAATATAAGATTACCTCCTCATAGGTGTAGAAGTAGTCGATGGCGTAGCGCCGTAGGCGTACTATGATTCATCATAATTTGGACCCTTAATCATTTCAAATAACTAAAGAACTTTAAAACTAAATACATTCAGATAGCGGACAAATGTGATGCTTAATTGTCTAATTTTCATCATACTGAACTTTTGTTAACTCTTATTGAATAAGGCTTTATAAATTTATTAGACGAGATAAATGCACATATTACAAGCCTAGGTTTCCATCATACACTCTAATGTAACTAATTAAGTGATGCTGGTCAGCAGATTTAGTTGTCAGCAATATTCATTGGAATGCTTGTGTTCACTATAGTACTACATTGTACCTCCCATTTGAAAATCCATAAGAAAGAGTTTCTCGCAACATATTTATTTTACTTAATATTTCGTCGTCTTGCACACACTTCAAGTTTAAACAGTGCACAGATGCAATCATAGAAGGTAAAAACAGACAAGTAGCCACAGGCTTTTCAG
>JAQFZF010003318.1:0-11471 GCA_034695365.1 Enchytraeus norvegicus
ATTTTTTTATTTTTTTTTATTTTTTATTTTCTCTATTATTATTATTATTATTTTTAGTTATTATATTTCATACATATAAATTATACTTATATTTTCTATTCCTTTTCGTTAGTCGACATATTCTTCGCCTCAGTATGATTTTTCTTTTTCTGAAATAGATCTTTCTATATAGTTGCCTTCTATATATTGGTCGTCTGCTTCAAATTCTATTACACTTACCTTCAAATTCTTCATTTCTTGAGTTATCCCTGTACGATGCCATTCTGATATGTGACATATAGTTTGATTGTCTGTTTCAGCTCCTAACACTTCATTATTAATTATACTATCGCCCCCATTATTAGGTTCATTACTAGGTCCATTATTAACCCAAAAACTCTCATCACCTTTCTGTAGGCCTAATTCCTCCCAATCTGTCAAATTTTCTAAAATAATCTTTATACTTAAAGTAGCATACCTCAAATTAGTATATTATACTACGCATGTTTTATAAAATTTTATAAGTTTATCAGAATATGACCGAGACTTACAAATTTCTAAGTTTTCATCCTTTAACACTCTCTCAAACTCTTTCTGAGATTTACAGAACATCTTTAGCCCATTTAATGTCAGTTCGCAATTATAATTAAAAAGTCTATCTTAATTTTTGTCTTTACTATTTAACATTCTTAATGATTCCAAGCACTTCTTTACTGTTTTCGTCTTTACTGCAGATACTTTAACGTTTTCATATACATCTTGTAATATAACACTCTTTTTCAACATTTGATATTGTTTTTTTATTTTCTTCAAATCTTCTTTACAGTTCAATGATAACCAAGACTTTCTATCACCTTCTGGTACGGGGCCGTCTTCTTCTCTACGTTCTTCCTGGCAGTATTCTCTTTAGGTTTAGGTCTTCACAAATAAACTTGGAAAATCATCCTTACACTTATTTATTAGGTCTTCGCATATTGCTTTATCATCTTCATTATGTATGCAACTCATTAAATAACTAGATACCACTTCAAATCTTTCCATGAATTTCATCTTAACCTCTTTACTAAACGCCATCTGAGCTCCTCGACGCTTGGATTAAAGTAGCCTGTAATATATCCGAATCCTATTAACAAATATACACAGCCTAATTAGTTCGATTTTATGAATGATAATAAATCAAAACAGAGTCAGCTGACTAGAAAGCTCTAGAACATTCGCAAAATTTGTAACATCGCACTAAAAATCTTATCAAATAGCCGTCGATAATCAGTTTCTAGCGTTTGTTTTTAGTACAGAGGTTTAGGATTTGCAGATCGGTGTAGTGAACAGGTCAAGGTCAAAACAACTTCACTCACTTCACTTCTTCTTTAATTTAGGTACTACGAGGGGAGATTTAGTATAATTGCTTTTTTCACTTATTTGCTCGTTTCGCTTGCATATATTATTCTTTGCATGTTATTATGAGAGTATCATAGAATGCACCGTTCCAGGATTACCTTTGTACTCAATGGATCGAATGCAATGAAATGAGGGTTCGAATAAAATGAGGCAACGAATGTAAACGAATGAGGTCCTTGAGTACAGAGGTGGTCCAGGAACGTGCATGGTCCAGGAGCAGTGCATTTTAAGTTACTCACTTCATATGGCCTGTAACAGGGTTTTGCGGACACTTCAGGGCTTATCTCGATACAGCAATGTTAAAGATATATATATATATTGCATACGATGTTTTTGCCTGTACATTTGTTGCATAAATTTTGCATTGCCAAATTAATTTATAAATGTCTCAATTGTAGCATAGTCATGCCAGCGGTCATAAATGCTATGTTCAATCTCAATCGCGCTATCCTACCAGGTTATCAAAGACTAATTATTTATACAAGAAATCTGGATCAGCAATCTATAAATCCTATGTTTACAACGCATGTACTGATTGAAATTTAATCCCACTTACAATACGAAATTCCTGGATCGCTGAATTCATTCTTGAAGCAGTATAAGATTAAGAGCTTTCTTTTTGTTACTTGGTAAATAACTTATCAGGATAGGCCTACAATTTTAATTGTATTTAAAACTTGAATTTTGAATGATATTTCTAGAATGTAGTAATTAATTTGTACTTTTTTGGACGAATGTTTCTTTAGTTTCTTTGTTTCGTTTTAATAACTTTAATTGTGTTTGTTTCTTTGCCCAAGTGGCATAATAAAGATTAATATATAACGTGTTTACTTTTTTCTTCTTATTAGAATGATTGCTAAGTGGTCAGCTAGATAAGGTGCAGTGTGCTTTTTCTGACGGCCTAATGTATGTCATTGTATATTGTTATTATTTTTGAAATAAACATAGTTCTCTCCCTCTCTCTGTTACAATAGCAAAATATTCAATACTTTTCGGTGTTATATTTTATTCATTTACAAATTTCATGCAAACTAATAATAATAATTATTATTTTAATTATCCGAAATAAAAAAGATGTTAAAGAAATGATGAATTATATACTATTATATGAAGCTTTGATCTGGGTAGTTTTGAAAGACAAGCAAGAGTAATATTATCATCACACAATTATCAAAATTTAATGAGATATTAATTAGAAAATAGAAAAACAAATTGAAATTGGTGACTTAAATTATAATCTCTTTGTCACTAATTAATTAAATCCACAGCCGATCGTCGGTTAATTAACTTTTTCGTCGCATAGTGTGCCTGAGACGTCCCTGACATCGCCTTCGAGTGAGGAACCGGACGTTAAATCCTCATTGCATTTAATTGTATTGCTGCTCATTAGAGCTCGTGCAAGAAATAGGCAAAATAATTGTTTAAAAAATCGTAACATCCAATAACAACATCCATAATAACATCCATACAACAGTTATTGGGCGACTTGAGTAGATTATCGTAACACAACGACGTTCATTCCAACCACACTGGCTCATAGACTACTGTAACTGTATATAATGTATATCCTACATCACATGACTAGAATTGATGGGCGCTATTGCTTATCTTAGTCCAATGATCAGTCATCCAAATAGTCTATATTACTTTTGCAAGACATATACGCAACATATAAATATACTCTTATTTATATAATTTTAGTTAAAATTCTATTTTAATAATGACAGTTTATATTTTGTTATATTTTGTTTATATAGTCAAGTTTTGATGCGAAGGATTTAGATTCTGTGACAGATTGACAGACAATATGATATGACTATGTACGGGGTACACGTTAGTGCCTTCGGGCCTTAGTGACCTATTTCGCACTCCCTGTTATTTTGCACATGTTCTGCTGATTAATTCTGACTCGTATGAAATAATTTCAATTCAATTCAATAGATATTCCAACATCTTCTTGACAATCTACGGCATAGAATGGCATCCTGAAACAGTTGCTAAAACCCATTCATCTAGTGCTCGTACAACTACAGTCAACTGGTTCACTTAGTGTAGGAGTTCGAAAATAAAAGTATATCCAAAGTATGTTACGACACGACTAGTGGGCCAGGGGCGTCCAGAAACTGAAATTTCAGCCCTGTGATTGGTTGATATTTCAATATTTGCAAATCTGTACTACATACGATAATTATGCAAATATGCTATTGTAGTAAAATCCAGCACGGTTGTATATATAATAATATATAGGGTCTACACTATAATATTATTTTGGCTGGACACAGATGGTAACAGGAAGCCAATAATTATTAACAAATGGCGTCAGGCAGCGTTATTTCCGGTATCTGTAGGAGGTAAGTTAGGATAAAGTTAATACTATGTAATTCCATAATTCTTTTCGGTTTTGATATTCATACTATTTTCATTAATAGCTTATAGGGACCGACTTGTTTCCGCGTAGACGTGCCTCACGGCGCTACGGACGGATAAGAAAACAGAATGGCAATTCTGTCTGTACTGAAAATTCTGTAGTTAGAATTATTTCTCAATATATTATTATAACCGGATTTACTTAGAGCTACATTTCTATCCAAATTCGTTACGTAATTCGCAGTGATTTTTATGTCGATATCGTCGATATAACTATGATTCGACTACAATTTACTCTAATAAAATTGAGTAATAAGTTGGCTAATTTAGGTCATTACCGTTGGTGGGCTATTTTGCTCGTTAAAAGATGCAATTTTATTAAAAAAATTTGCTAATGAAATTAAGATTACTAGACAAAGCCAGGCTTCGATTTCAAGCAGAGAAATTAATGTTTAGCCCACATTCTGAATATTTTTTGTTTATTGCTTTTATTTTTACTACCTTCTCGTGTTTGTTAATGGAAACCGAGAATCTAGACCAACAGAAAATTACATGTATCGTAAGAAGTGACTAACACAGAATTCATTCGTATTGAACCGCAGAGTGGCCTGCGCCATGACTTCTGTATACTTGACCCTTTGATCGCCCAAGTTCCAGATTGCCACATCGGTTGTGGCATAAGGCAGACTAGATTATACTATCCTTCCCTGCTCAAAGCGCTTTTGAGACTTTGTTAATAGTAGCAATTCTGTCACAAAGCCACGCGCTTAAATGGAGTCTTCAATGTAAGACATGGACATGTAAAACAGATATGTAACCGTTAGCATAGATATGTAAATGGAGGTGACCGTCGGCCACCCTACCCCCATTGAAACAAAAGTTATATAATTTATAAAATGTTCTGTAGATGTCCTTCATTAAAGGCTTTCAAGTTATTCATAAAATATGACATGTGATTGTAAAGTCGAGTAATCCCGAAATTAAATTTCTAGGACATATCTGTTCTTTCAGTGGCAACGGCTTTTATGCTCTTCTAAGACCTAAAAAATTAAATTGTAGAAATAATTAAGAAAGAAAACTGAACTGCACATATTTTCCATTGAACACACATTATTTTAACATACATTACAAATACTCGAAGATATTTAAATTGTAACGATTAACAAATGAAAGCCCACATTTTTGCTTCATAATCACAAGTATCATTGTACAATGTTGGTACATGGTAGGCCAGGCCTACAGGCTAATTAAAAATAGCGTAAGTTTGAAATTGTTAAGGGGTTGTCTAATTTTGGTCTTTGATATTTCTCGATTCATAATTCTGCTAGTAGGCCTACTAGAGGTCACAATTTTAAACTGTATAATAAGAGAAGGTTTTGTCGCGATGTGGGCAAAGTTCTATTTGGTAATAGTTTTGTTGACGAGTAGAATGCTTTGCCTCAAGAGGCTGCATAATACAGGTGTATACATATTGTACAGGGTGAGTTTTAAAAATAAAAAACCAACGAATTCTCAATAACTTTGTAAAAACTTAAGATATTTTAACAATATTCGTAGCGCCTTCTAGAGAAGGAATTTTGACATCTAGCCTCAAAATTGGTCAAGAAATACTCATTATTAAATAAAGCTACAGGCTTTCTACGCAAAAAAAATTGCTAAGCTTATTCAACAGTCAGTCATTTCTTTTTGCATTTAAGCATAAATTTGGGCCCGGATGGGCCGTTTGTTGATACTGCCGATTTTATTTTAGTGCGACTGCAAAGTGACCGCCATCAGGTCGAATGCACGCCTGTAGTCTCTTCCTGAATGATAATAGTCCTACAGCGAAGTTGATAGACTCTTGTGGAAAGTTTTCTAAGATTTCCTCTCCAGCACAGTCTTGAGTTGAGACTTGCTGGTTGGGTTTGGAGAGTACACTTTGTACCACTAAAGTATTTCGCCCCAGACGTGGTAATCGAGAGTTTTGATGTCATGTGAGTTTGGTGGCCACTCATCCTTCTTGACGAACTCAGCATTATGCTGTTCGATCCAGACTGTACCATGGCCATTTGAATAAGCTCTGTTTGTATGTTTTTTTATATTTTTCTTACAAACATTTTTAATAATAAATATTTTCTGCCCAAATTTAGAGGTTTAGATGTAAAAATTCCTCCTTTAGTAGGCCCTAAAAATATTTTTTTAATATCTTGAGTTTTAAAAAGTTATTGGAATTTTGCTGGTGGAAGGTATTTTTAAAACTCACCCAGTATATAAACCTAGTTAAATTGCGAATTTGTTTAAGAACAGAATTGATTGTCATATCAGGCATAATAGGGGTTTTATAAAAGCCTAGGCTTTTCTTCGCATGTTTTTAAAATATTCTCATATTTTCACACAATGACAGACGCACATGCTAGTTTCTTTCTTCGTTACTGTTTTGTGTTTTTATTATTTTTGTTTTGCTACATGATTGATCGTACCATTGATTTTGATAGAGTGGGAATGATGCTTGCACACGTATATGATAAGCCTTTCATCTTCCAGGTACCGACACGCACCCGTGCCTAAGGGTGCCTTTTAGGTATATTTGTCGACTGACCTGGGAATCGTTCCTGCGCCAGTAGCCATCACTCGATTCTGAGCCAAGCACTTTAACCGTTTCACCAATCCCCGTCGTCTGTTGTTTGGTCATTCGTACAGGGGAATGACCAATAATTATTATCATGGTAAATCACTATAATACAGGGAAATAGCTATCATAATACTACTAGTAGTACTAGTATGATAATTATATCCTTGTTTGTTTGAATTTTCTTGCTTTCATTTATAAAGACATTAATTAGTTTCGCTTCAGAAATCTCGCAAACAGATTTAATTGGCTACATATTCTTATTTCTTAAATATACTTACAGATTATTTTTTTATTACAGCTCAATAATCAGAATTATAATTTCGAAATATATAATTTAATTGTGCGTTTTAATAATAATAAAAATTTCCGCTAGAAGGCATGAATTTATCAAAATTGAATTAATTATAGGCTTATATCAAGAAGAGCAACTGCCCAACGTATGGACAATGATGACTTGACAAAGAAAATTACATCCAATATTCTGAACGATGTAATGAGACTCATATGACGTATTATGACCATAACAATTAACCATGTTACCAACAAATAACAAATAAACTTTTATAGAAATTGCTTACAGCAAAGGCTCCACGTTCTGATTTTCTTTTGTTTGTTTTAAGTTGACCCTGTTTTTAGATTGTTACTTGTGTTCCTTTTAGTTGTTTTTTCAGAATAGAGTAATAATAATTACAACTTAGGCTGGTCGATTTTTACTTGGATTTGCATATTTTCTGTGTATTGTTAGAGGTAAGTAGTCTAACTATTACAGGGCTAGTCTAACTATTACAGGGCTAGTCTAACTATTACAGGGCTAGTCTAACTATTACAGGGCTAGTCTAACTATTGTATGATAACACCAACACTTGAACATCCCGTTAATTCTCAAGTGTTCTGGGTCCCAACCAGTAATAGGCTATACACATAAATGCGCCAACTCTGATAATTGCTGATCCGAACTCGGGGACTTCAGTGTCCGTCCCGGTTGCCTTAGCTGTCATTCAGATTTGACCTTCGCATACTTGTGCCGATAAATGTATAACTCTGGGGACTATTTTGGGATCAGTTATCCGCTGTCGCTGGAACTGTCAGTATCCGGACAGTTCCCTAGATTGAGAATAACTGATCGACTGAGTAAGAAATCCACACAGAATTCCGCAACGGATTCCTGCAGTCCATCGAGGACTTACATTTATGTCACAAGTTCCGGATTAGATCTTTGAGATTGTAAATAATACTTGATTTATATTGAAGTAAGATTGACAAATTATAATCAGTCATTATAGGCCTATATTAGTTCTTCCCCCGTGCTGATCCGGAGCACTCGATAACTAGTCTAGCAAGCACTTCAATAAATACTACACTTGAAGACAAACCGAAAGACCAACCGAAAGATGCACACGTGTTTTCGTAGCCGACAATGACTGATGAAGGCAACAGGAAACCACCTCAAGCTCTTATTTTCTTTGAACAACATAATTTTAAGCAGGTTTGAAGGTAGCCTAGAGCCTTTAGTGACTTAATCGACTTGTTGAATTGATCGATGGCGTGCTTGTCAAAATGAGCGAGAAGGTGTACTTTTTATAAGAAATTTTGTCTCGGGCCTGCCATGTGGCGGTGCCCTGGATAGATAGATAGGATTTCAAGATTGTTCTATTTTAGTGAGCGGACAGGTGTATCACGGCAGAAGAATTTTTATTCTAATTATTGCCTCCACCACGGCTTCGTGTTCGTCCTGAGATGAGCGTAATATGGTTGTCACAAATATCACGTACGGCTTATCAATGATTCTTCAATTACCGATGTTCCTGATAAATGTGCTTTAGTAGATACTTATAGCTAGCTGTATAGTTATGCATTTACATTATATCCCATAATTGAATATCTAGTTACAATTTTTAGAATTGTGCATTATTGTTATTTCTGTTGATGTGATTAGTATTCACTAACATTGTATGTGTAAAACGTACCGAGTCCCAGAAATGATTTGAGAGCAAAGAAAAATAGAAGGTCAAAAATATTCGAATTAAAAATTTATAGATATTGGCGGTGTTGGATCCGAAAAACATTAGAATAGAGTTCAGTAGACCAACCGATAGCTGCACGTGTTTCGTAGAAGCCGACTACCGCAGTCTATGGTTAAGGAGACCATTCAGAAAACAAAAGTTTCTCCAAGAAAATATGGCATACAAATTCTGTAGTTATATGCCATGGACCTGCCGCTAGGCACCTCACTGAGATACAGAGAGATATTAAGCATAAGCGTATGTCTCGCTGTCCTAGTGGTAAGATTTTGAACTTGTCGTGGACTTTCAAACATGACGTCCGGGGTTCAACTCCCGGTAGAGCCGATCAGAGAGTAAATCTCGGGCGTACAAGTGCGATCGTTGGTCGCTGCATAGAGCGCAAATGGTGCTCAAACAAGCATCTGATTCTTCTTGACCTATATCCCCGTTATTAGTCTATTAGTATTATAATTTTAAATAATTTTCGTATACAGAATAGATAGGATTCGTCTATTTTCAAAAATTTTACAACGATTATGGGTCTAGAGTTCAGCAGCAAAAGTTCCTATATCGACACATTAGCAGTGACGGCGCCAAACCAGGTCGCATCAGGTCAAATGACCACCTGGTTAAAAAAAACTCGGACCTGGCGTCGGACCTGGCGATAAGACCTGCTGATTATTTTATTGTTAGAGCATTTTGTTATTATCTACCTGCCTTTAATTTTTTATGACCTCACAATGACCTGGTTGCTCGGACGGTCTGGCGCCGCCACTGCCCATTTCGATATAGGCTATATGATATCTAAGAACCTAAGCCTAAACATGTCTTTTTGATTAAGGTGCCTTATGCTTTTTAATATTACAATTATTTTCTTTTATTTCAGTTGGCATTTAATTTATATGTTGACAACTGACAATTTTGTTCTGTCCCGACGACCAGACTGAAATCTTTAATACTTGATCGACTGCCGTAGTGCATAGAGTTCGAAGGAAGAGAAATGGTATTAAATGGATGAGGAAGCGGAAAGAAGAGTTAAATGAGGACAATGTCTCCCACTCCCAGGTCCTTCAACTCAAACTCATTTATCCTCACTGCACCAATCAGACCTCGCAATGTAATTGAGTTGTTACGTTGCTTCCAAGGCTTAATTAACCTCTATAATTAAATACGTAAACTAGTCATAGGAGCTACTATTATGTGCTGCTTTTTAGGCATGCTCTCACATGACATACTCACATGTTTACAAGTTTCCAATCGCATTATTTGGGTTTGTTTTATTAGTTCTTTACCACTCCATGATTAATCGTACATTTGCTGTAGTTAACGCGGCAATGCTTCTGTAGCGGGCACATACATATGTTGTACATGGTCCGAATAGCCTAAACCTTTCCGACACCTTGGCCCTTGAGGTTATTCTTTCGTTGATGGACCTGGGAGTCGAAACTTTTATATAATGAAAGTGTGGGGGAAGGGGATCTTCAATCAAAGGAGGGCGGCGGATCCAATGTTATAAATGAAATATATTAAATAAGTCAGCATGCCTATTGGGGATAAAAAAGGTTTACCGGGTTATGAAAACAAACAAAAAATTAAAAAGAAATAAAAAGTAAGAAAAAGTAAGGAATAGAATTACAAAAGTTTACAATTTATCCGGCCACGGGAAGAAAAGTGTGGGAACCCTGGTCTACTGGAAAAATTTGAGTTCTGGTTTCTGAATTTAGTGAACTTGAACAGAATATACATGTATTTCTTGGTATTAATAACTATAAGAGTCAATATCATTTCCAAAATGGATTTCATTCCAATTTGTATAGACTATTTAATGCTTGTCATGCAATTGAAATGTTGTTTTGTTGCTAGGAATCACTTTAATCTTAGAAGTACCCTCAGTCTGTTCTGCTTCACATGCATACATCTTATTTCTTAATTAACCTAACGTTTATTACCAAGGTTCGAAAGATATTTTCATACATTATGCACGAAGACCACAACATGAGCAAGTATCTTACAGAGATGATGGGATGATGGGCTTGGTTGGCCCGTTGTGCATCCGAGATTTTACTTTCTGATTGACTCGACCGGGAATCGAAACTCTTAATTATAATTTTTTATTTTTTATTATTTTTTTTAAATTAATTTTATTTTTATTTTTTATTTTTTATTTTCTTTGTATTTTTGTATTTTTGAATTATTATTTCTTGCAATACTGATCTCGACATGAAATTTGTCTGACCATTTTATGATCAATTGCTGTACGCTGCATCATATGATGTTAATAACGTGAGAGAAAGAATAATGTTGATTAAGTTCAAGGAAAGAAGAGCCATGTAGCAGCTGTCGTCTGGATAATATTGTTCTTAGTAGGAGAGACGCAAACAAGCTTGATTAAGTTATACAACAAAGGAACCAGGCGCTCCATCGGTGGCCCAGGAATAAAAGAGTTTGCAGACGAGTGATTTTTTTTGGGGGGGGGGATTTAGTAAAGAAGCAAAACAATCGTGATTTTTACATCTGGGAGAAAGTCATGGTTATATTTGTGAAATCTAAGGCATCCATGTGTGTTGTGCCCCCTCACTTCTTCTGAATCAATCAGTAACTGGTCAGAGAACGAAAGAATAACAAAACATTGCACCACATCCTTAGAGTGTCTCCATCGGTGCGTCGAGGCAATCAATCTGCCTTTACATTATAAAGCAAGAGCTTTAAATATAGAAGAAACATGGTGTCACATGATGTACTAAAAATATCTGTTTTGAAGATTCAAGCACCAATTTCTTATTCATAATCTCTGCCGTCTAGTTCATTAGGCGCAAATCAACGAACCCGGAATCTTATTTATATATTCATTCTATTTATTTAATTTATTTAATTTATTTAATTTATTTAATTTATTATATTTATTTAATTTATTATATCTATTATATCTATTATATCTATTATATCTATTATATCTATTTTATCTATTTTATCTATTTTATCTATTTTATCTATTTTATCCATTTTATCCATTTTATCCATTTTATCCATTTTATTCATTTTATTCATTTTATTCATTTTATTCATTTTATTCATTTTATTCATTTTATTCATTTTATTCATTTTATTCATTT
>JAQFZF010003319.1:0-11470 GCA_034695365.1 Enchytraeus norvegicus
GATCTACACAAAGATGGCATCGCCCTCTCATCAACCAATCACAATCGCGACCGTTAAGTCAGAGGGTACCCTGAATATAATTCTTCTCTTCAGGGGTCGAACACGGGACCTCTGCACGCGTTAACACAATTTCAACCATCAACCACTACAACCATCTGCCGGGTTCAAAAGAGATTGATTGAAAGTTTTATGTGCCCATAATAATCACCCTTCATTATGTGATAAGCTAGGTCTAGTTTTTACTTCCTCCAACAAATTGTTTTCCTAAATTTGAGAGTCCCGGGATTTTCGTCTAAATTGAAATACATTGTCCACTAATGGAGAAAGGACGAGGCACATCTGCTAACTGGACCACACTGTGTCGCAATGTTACGTAAAATATGTTTTACACAACTTCTTTTCTACAGTGAGATAATCTCAGAAGAATATTATAGCTGCCGACCAATTATAATTTTTACCAACGGCTTGTGTCAAAGAGTTACATGTAGGCCTATCTTAGATAATATGCTCTTTACGAATGAAAATTATATCTTCACCATTTTTACCCTTATTTTATATCTCTTATAAAGCTACATTTGGCTTGTATTGCTAAATCAGCCGCTTTAATTTATGAAACATTAGTCAACATTAATAAGTATTAAAACATTAATAAGTATTTATCCTAGGTTATCGCTTTGATTCTAATAATGAACACTATAATAGACATATTAGTATTCTGGTATTTTGAAAGTGATATGAGTTTATGCAAGTGTCCCTATTATATCAATTAAGTAACTCTGCCCTAGTTGGATCTTTGAAGTAAGTCGTTACCCCATAATCTAAATGAAAAGTCTTTCAGCAGTTTTAGTAGTATTGAATAATTTGCAGTGTAATGAATTTACGAAATTATTACAAAAAAAGTGTTATTTGTGAGATCCATCGTTATCAGATCATTTGATTATTTAAAAAGATGTATATCTAAGTTTAACGTCTGTTTCCGTATCGAAGGATAATGTCATATACGGAGCCGTCTGGAACTCGAACCCGTGACATCCTGGTTATCGAGCAAGTGTTTAACCGACTATGCTATCCAACCGGGACGTTATTGATAAAAATTCTATTTTTATCATGTCCGAGAAGACTACCAAAGAATATTCAAGTAGTAAGCTTAAACAAAAATGAAACAAACGGGTAATTGGAGAAATGTTTTAGTACTACTTTTATTTTCACTGTCAGAGTAATAAAATTGAAGATTGAAATACCGGATTTTCTTATTAAAAGTAATTTAAAATTATTTGTAATACTTAATAAGTAATTTAAATTACCTCAGCGTTGAGGAAGCAGTAGAATACAGCCACGAAGAGTCCCTGCATATACAACACGTTTGTGATATTAGTTTATCAATCAATCCAGCTGTCAGTAAATCTATACGAAATCTTTGGAGCGTTCATTATATTATAACGAATAGCATAGATTAAAAAATAAAGATGCCAATGTTTAAGGGAAAATAATATAGCTGACATTAAAATCTTTGGAATTACCGTACGGAGCATGGTATTTACATCAATTCCATATGGCATTCGGCACAATCATTCTACGCATCTTAAGTAGTAGACCTACTAATTAAAGGGCCAAAAGACACATAAAGTTGTCATAGGTTTTCTAACTGTCGAACAAGATAGCCTCATGCTTGATTGTCTTATCCTTTAACTATTTTTCAAATATTTTAAAAATATTTGTCACATTTTTCAAATATTTTTCAACCTCAGTATGCATCCGTACTACTTGTAGCACAGATTTTCAATTGTAGTACAGATCTGCAACCTCATCATGGAATTCAAAACCATTTAAATTTTTGTATTAGATTGCAAATCTGTACTTCAACTGGTATAAAAGCGTACAGTATAACTAGTTAAAGAATCATAAGAATGACACAGATCTAGTTATAATAGACCTATAATTAATTCTCTTATTTACCTGTGTTGATTGGAGCAGAGCGTTGATGTAAGCCACGGCAGGGTATCTGTTGTCCATGGGAACCCATATGAACAGGACGTAGGTGAGTCCAAGAAGTGGAAAGAGTATCAGAGTGGCCTTGGTCGCTTTCCTGTAGCGAAAAAAGAGAATGTCGTGCAAGTGCAAAGTGTAAAAATATAAGTTTTGTACTTAATAAGCTAATACGAATTAATACCTTACAGTAACAGCAACAGTTATTACTGTTAATAAAAGAAAATAAATTATAAAATAATTAACTAGCTAGTGTGACCTGTCTGAAAAGTCCCTGATATCTTCGTCAGATGATGAAACGGACATTAAGCCGTTATTTAATTTAATTTAATTTTGATTTGTATAGTTTAAAATTTTAACGATTGTGTGACACTTTTGAAGCAGATGATAAGTAGTCGTTTTCGTGAATATGAACATGACAGTAGAATAAGCTTCATCAATATTTGATAAGCCTATAACGATGGAAAAACAAAGTTAAAGAGAAAACACATTATGCGCACTGCGTGATAGAAGTAGGCCTATATTAGAATGGAACAAAATTGAAACTAATGATCAAAGAAATAATTCCAAATAAAGTTAAAAGTGAATTTCACATGTGACTACAGACCATTTAAATGACTTTTGCGCACAAAGAGGCGTTCAACTGTACACGTATTAACTATTCGTGCTGATTATAATATTGTGATTCTAAGTACCATCATTATCACAACAAATCATTATCATCTTTATCAACATCATGGCGAATTTAAGGTTCATTTTATCATCCTGTGTGAACTTCTGGAAAATAATCTTCAGAAGCATTTCATTTCTCTTTCAGCACTTGAACTGGTTGGCACTATCAGGCTCGAGACGTACTTGATGTGTAGTCGTCTGAATATGAAACGGGCATTAAATTCGTATTGGTTGATCGATTATTATTTGCTCACCTGTAAAGACAGTGCTGTGTAGAGTTGGTGGCTCGAAGCTTAGTGACCAGTACCCAGACTATACTCGTCAGAAATATGACGTTAAGTATGAGTACTGCGAATATGGGAAAGATGAACAAGTACCCATAACCTGTCTCTTCGTCATGCAACCAGCATCTGTAATAAAGTTAAGGGTAATAACTAATTAGAGGCAATGCGGTTTTCGTTGTGCAGTACATGAAATTGATTGAAGAAATCAATCAAGTATTAGTTTTGAAGAGAAACTAAATTGCTGTTCTAGATCTTATGTGTGAGAATTGTATTTCACACAAGTCTCTCTTGATTAGTCGGTAGCACATTTGCCTTGCAAATAGGAACAGCTGGTACGATGCTCACATTACTGCCATCAGCCTTGAATAAGCAACTGACGATGAAGTGTCATGCAAAATGCAACTGTGAAAATACAGGCTTGAAGCAATATTAGCAATAGCTATATTAGCATATTTAAGTTAAATTTTTCATTTGATTTGATTTGTTGCTGGCCCAGAAGGTTTTTTCAAGCACATGTACAAATTCTTAAAGATGAAAATATAGACCGTTTGTATAACATTTAAAATACTTAATTACAGTTTCGTGGACGTAATTTACAATTTAAATTAAATTTCTACTATTTTCAAGTTGTAATTTCAACTTTGTCATTAAGAGAATGTTTGCGACAACTCAACAAGCTCGTGATAAAAGGGTGTGTAAAGAAACTACACATGTGAATAAGCCTACCTGTCAGATTCATCCTCTTTAGCAAGTTTGAGTGGAATCCAGATTATAACGAAAATTGCTGGACAACCTGGCAGTCAAATATAAATATTTATTAGACCGTTTTTGTATTAAACAGCGAAAGCAGACCATTGCCAGCTGAAAATGTTTCAGATAGGCCTACATATGTGTCAACTAATATGTAGTTTATCTATTTCAATATAATTATAACGGCAGTGATAAGCGCCTGCGATCCATCTTTATTATATAAAGGGAACCGAATAAAATATTAAATTTGTTTAGAAAAAATAACAAAAAGAAGTGTTATATTAAGTGTTAAGAGGATTTACTAAAAGGATTCATTTTGTATAAGGATTTATATACAATTCTTATTAGGGATTTATTTATATTAAGAAGAGATTAAATGCACGAGAATGATTCTGAGATCGACCTTGACTAAAACACAAAATAGCCTAATTAATGACTAAATAATTAATAATTAATTGTTGACTAAATAATTAATCAAGACGTGATCAAAACAAAATTAACAACAAATAAATTCAAATTTCTTATCACACAAAACACATGCTAATGTTAGTGAGCAACGAAGGGTAAACACGCCACACAACACTCATCTCTCAATGACCTCTTTGCTCAGATCAATCACACGACACAATACATCTATTTCACTGCACAAATCACTCACAACACATGAATTATGGGTGAGACCCTGCGAGGCGGCGGTGCTGCTAGAGACCTGGCGGCTGGTCCTGGATGACCCGTCACTTCCCCAATTACGAAGATGGAGGGAATTAGCAACACAACTGACACCCTGGGCGAACAACAACAACAACTAGGAGTAGGTTTAAGGTATCGAGGCAATACATCGACTGGTCTGGTCTAAATTGTTCCATCTGATACGATACTTCAACACAATTGGACATAACCGAAGAGATCAATGATTTTGGATTTAAAAAATAATATTCTGGCTAGAAATTATTTAAAAATACGAGACATCCTGCTTAATTTTTTTTATAACGTTAGATTAAAAAATGTATTTAATTTTATTAGCACCAGCTGGGCATTATGACAAAATTTATTACTTTTTATCCTGACAAAAAGATAAAAACAGCCGAATAAGATCATTATATTATTCTCAATGACCTTAGATGTTACAAATGACACTTCCCAGTTTGTAATTAGTCTATTGAGTAGCATTGAGAACTTTGAAGTGACTCGAAACATGAGCAGTGTAGTCTAGAGGCTCATTACTTGTGTGATATTACATCCTCTAATCTAACAATATCTCAGCAAAAATTAAGAAAAAGATTTACAAGGAAGATTGTAAAAGTATTCTTTGAAGTCTTTTATCGGGAGAGACGAGAGACTCAAGGTATGACAAAGAACAGTTACTGTATTTAGAGCCAGAAAATGTTATGGATAGTATTACATATTATATTTTATAACATTACAGTCTTATTCACTCAAATGTATTGAATAAAAGTTCATCGGCCCAAACTATAAAATGAAAATTCACAGCCAAAATTTGAAGCAAGAAACACTTTCCATGAGAGCACTTATAGATTATTTAATTAATATATAAATCTAACACATTGTCCCTCCGTATTTATCTGATTCATGAAGTGAAATAGGCCTACGTTCAATTTATACATCTTATATTCAGACCTTATGTCGAGAAATGTTATGTTGTACAATATAATATATTAGAAGGCATATTCTCAGTAGCCTACTGTAACAGCTGGAAGATAGGCATAGTCATTAATCCTAAGTTGAATACAATTTGTTTCCATTTTCTCGAAATATTAAAATATTTATAACTATAGTGTGAGAGAATCAGAATGTCTATTGTTGTACTGCTGCGAGGTTAATCAGAAACTAAAAGTTTAAGTTTCCCATAGGGCCATTAATTCATAGCACCAGTTTTGTAGAATAAGGGGGCGAATTTCTGAATCAATGAAAACCCCTGCAAGAGGGACAATTTAACGTAATGTCGAATTGTGGGCTGCCAGCAACAGACTACTATTCAATCGTCTTTACACAATTATCCTCAAAATACACATAACGATAATCGATTAAATGCCTGTGGACTACATCCGCTGCTAGAGGAAACAGATTCAGAAAATTGTACAACAAATTCAAGCTATTAGGAAATTCATATTTGTATTGTAATTGGATTGAATTGTGGACTATTTACTAATTTTGATCTATGGTCAATCGAATACTTAGAATAATTATTTGACGAACAAGCAGCAGGCTTCCAGTTCAACACTCGATCGATTAAATGCTTGATGGTATACTATAGGGACTGTAGTGTAGGCTACTCCGGGTCTCAAACTGATATAAAATTTGGTCCATTTCTTAACGTAACTTCTAAAAAGAAACATATATATATGAATATTTAATTTAAATGTTACTGTCTTTCAATTTAACATTTAATGCCTCAGTAGAAAAACTAGGAAATGTGGAAAAGTATTTTAAAATTTAATAGTGCGAAGCAACAGGGCTCCCTAATATTTACTATCAAACTCTGCTTAATTAATTATAGGCTACAAATATGATAGTTGTCATGGTTCAATTTTTTACATGCCCGAATAGTATAATAGTGGGTAGCATATTTGTAATCAGAATCGTAGGTCAACCATCCTTCGTCCAAGCATGAAGTATTTTCTGAATAATATACTCGTTTATTGAGAAATAGTAAATAAGAAATGGCATAATCAATAAGTGATAAACATAATAACAGTGAAATATGATAAAGTTTATATACCCCATCCGAGTAGAAGGTAGTGACAAAGACGGAGCCTGTCCACGGAAAATGCCCAGACAATGACGGTGTGGAGATAGAGTCCCTCAACTAACATCCAGAAGAAGTTTGTCAGCAGAAGATAGTTGATTAGAGCAGTGACAGTCCGACAAAATATCTGAACAAATCGTATCAATGATAGTCAAAATTTAAATCTTAAAAGTTAAATATAGGCCTGCATATTAAATGAAACGAAAAGACATAAATAATAACTCACATTGGCGTATACAAATTATTAAGTTATTACAACTAGATTTATTGGTCTGGAGTTTATTAATGCAATTGCTTATTTTGTGTCAGGCTAACAAATATATAAACAAATGGTCACGCAAATGCTGAAGTGGCTATCTTCTGAGCGAATTTCAGTTAATTTTCAGATTATTCATGTAATAATCAGAGCGTTTCTAGAAGCTACTCCAGCAAGTCCTGTAACTAACACTGAGCCTTTACATTCTCTAATTTAAACTAAGTTGTTAAATATTGTTAACTTCATCAAATAGGTTTCATCATACTATTATTTTTGCAAACATGTTTATTTCGTTACCTGTAAGCCTGAATTAAATAAAGAAGGCTACTGACCATATTTAAAGAACCCTCCGGGGTCAGACTCGGTAGAATTGAGATCGATTTCAACCAGAACACATTCTTTAGTACAAAAGTGATCATGAGATGGCAATGTATAATATTCCGTAAACATCGCAGCCCTCTGCAAAAATAAGACAACGCGACTATACAGCGTACACACATCCGGATTTTGTCATGTATTATAAGGACAAAGGTGAGCTGCTGTCAATCGCCCTTGTCGAGAGGGCCTACCACGGCGGGATCTCCGCTGAAGGAATGCGGTTTATGACGTATTCGGTGGGGTTGTAGAATCCGGGCTCAACACTCCATACCCAGATTTATGAGCTAACGCTATATAGCTGGCTGAAGCCTGAGAGTGAATACCGCAACCCTCCAAATGAGAGGATAGAGGGTGTCAGTTCAACAGCTGGCTTTCTGGCTGAACAACAACAACAATAACTGCTCTCGATCCTGAGCAAGTACAGCTAACAAATCACAAATCGTTTACACGATCCAATTATATCACACACCAGACCTGTTACCTTCGAAATCGTCTGCAGCTGTCACCCACTGCCAACTAATTTTTTCCAATCATGTTATTCACGAAACGCATGGAACGATCGGTTAATGTAACATAGTTGATGTTGATTTACTTAATTTAGTATCCTAGAAAGTTTTCTTTATGAAACACAAATAAAGGTATAACCCTACGACATTTAATTTTTGCAAAAGACCTGCAGTATAAACTAATTTAACGCCTTTTTCTTCATTGTAAACCGACTGACCGATCACTTCATTCTAAGCCTCATCAATTTGTAACTCTAGAAATTATTTCTCGGTTAATTCGATCAACGAGACGATATTGAGTGCAATTAATATTTCATTTGACGTCTAGACAGGAGACACGTAAAGCAATATGCACAAATTTATTAACTTCAAATAACAATGCTATTATAACCAGATATACAATAAGATCCATAACTGTCATGACAGTCAGAATTCATTCACTAATTAATGTTCGACCATATCTCTACCTCTCTCTCTTTCAATCATTCTCTCGACTCTCCTTACTCCGTCTCTCTCTCGGTCACTGTCTCTGTCTCTTTGTCTCTGTCTCTGTCTCTATGTCTGTCTCTCTGTCTGTCTGTCTCTCTCTCCCTCTCCCTCTCTGTCTGTCTCCATCTCTCTGTGTCTCTCTCTCTCGTCTCTCTCTCTCGTCTCTCTCTGGTCTCTCTCTCTGTGTCTCTCTCTTTCTCTCTCTCTCTCTCTGTCTCTGTCTCTGTCACTCTCTCTCTCTCTCTCGCTCTCCGTCTCTGTCTCGAATATTTCCTCATTATGCAAATACAAATCTATTCTAGAATCTACATGTATAGTAGCTTTAGGCTTCATCTGTAACGGATCATTCAAACTTATAATTTATGCATTGCATAGATTATGACGTAAATTATGCATAGTTCATAGACTCATCCAAACATGACATCAAAGACGAACCCGCGGCTTCTTACTTAATATAGTAAGAAATCGACTAACACACAATGGGATACCACAATTTTTTATTAATTAACCGGCAAAATTAATATCAAAACTTGAGATGACATTATATTTTCGAACCTCATGCCTATTTCATAAATAATATCAACAAAATTAAGATTTTATTGGAAGATGTTATACAGAATAACCTCTGTAGCAGCTGATAGCTGGAAATATTTTTTCAGTATTATAACTTTACCTGAAGAATAGAAATAGAAATATTGCGAAGACTAGTGCGATGACAGATGAAGTATATCCAATGTAATAGATTATGTTCACTATCTCAGAGAATTTGTCCTCAGCAGTGTTTCTCTAAACATAAAAACATAGAAAAAGATTTATATATAACAATAATAACTGTAAACAAATTCAGTGCTATTTTATAGCGATATTATGTCGTTGTAAATCAGTGGTGCAAAACCTCAATGAGCCGAAGGGCCGCATAAAATTTAGTGAAGTCGTCTCGGACCGTACTAAATTATTCACCATCCATGCAGAGGCGGGCCAAGGTTTTTTTAAGGGCTAAAACTAACCTTATTTATTTCTTCATTTGCTAGTTAATTATCAAAAAAGATCTATGAAAAGAAATTCAGAAGGCCACAATATTTTGAGGAAGCCTCTCTCAAGCCAAGAACGAATTTGACAAAATATTTGTAATTCTGACACTACATATGTCTGACACAAAATAAATTATTTTTCACGCCAGTCCTAGGCGGGCCGCACAGCAAGGCTCGGCGGGCCGCATGCGGCCCGCGGTTTGTGCACCCCTTTTGTAAATGATAAAACCGTTATCAATCAATCAATCAATGACGATTTAACGTCCTACAGTATGCAATTGTGGTATATGTACATTGTACAGTTGTACACACCGGATAGAATGCAAGTGTTAAGCTCACAGAGTACGTAGTGCAATGTAGAATCGAACTGATCCCTTTTATACCAAGATACGGTAATGGTCTATTCTTGTTTTGTATTCTTTGACATTTTATTGAAAGGGGCCCTGGCTAGTTTCCCTCAAGCGAAAAATCCAGCACTGCCGCCTCAAAGGGTTTTCACAAATCAAGAAAAGCAGTGTTAACCCAGTTTCATTATTAACTCCCGGAGTAACGACATGCTTAGTTGGTCAAAATTGGATTAGCAAGATTCTAAATAATAATGGTTACATTGAATAATTTAGACATGACGAATTTGATAGGATTCGCCGATTTTCTAAATATCGCGCCGAATATACAGATCTCTCAAAAACTTTCTATCACGCCCATTGTAGCCTAGAGCTCTTAACATGAGGCCAAAAAATTATATTAAAAATTAGGTAGAAAGTCATTCAATTACGTTCTCATAAGCCTGATAAGTGCAACAACGTGCTTAGAGTATGTCACCTTACTTAGATAACTTAGTATATATACCAATATTGTGTAGAAGTATATTAGGATAATTATTATCGTACTACTATACTTCCATTGAGGCTCATTGCATAAATTCACTGATTAGGGAGCCAAACTCTCTGCGTTTAAATTTGCCATTGAACCATTAATTTTAATTGTGATGTAAGACCATCTAGATCCGAAACTAGATATCAGTCCCAACACTGTCATTAAATATTTAGCAAACTTAGTCCCGGAGATGTTTTTTACGCACTAAATGAAATTTTTGTACTGAACCATTGGGCGAAATCTTCCTCCGCTTTAAAATACATGTCTATGTTTATTTGTACTTCAAGATAAAGGATATGAAATTCAGACGAGTTCTTGAGCAGAAACGAAAAGCAGTGAAGTATGTTGCAATATAGGCCGAGCTGTAAAAGATTGTTTTACAAATGTGAAAGTCACCAGGTTAGGTTGATCTTAATTAGACCTGTTTAGAGACACCCTCAATTCTATTGAATCAATATACATTTTAATGTTGTTATCGAATGTTGTCAGGGGCAAGCTAGGCAGCTGCCTAGGGCTCCGCGCTTTCAGGGCCCCGCGCCACCGGCGGCGTAATTTTGAAAGAAACATAACCACTTTGACTATTTTAACGTTAGATTAGAGTTTGAGTTCGGTAGGCCCTATTGGATAGTATTTAGTAGGGGGGGAGAATTTCCCCCTCGACCCCTCATGTCATTTGAAAATTATTGAAATTGAACCCATTAAAATACCTATTTTGCGCCCTTACCCCCCCCCCCCACCTCAATTTGCTCGCTTTAACCTGGCCCCCTCCTGAAAAAAAATTTCCACCTCAAAAATTCCTAGATCTGCCACCGGCCCTGCATGATAATGTGGACCTCTTGAAACCTCTGAAGGGCTCTAATCCCACCAATAGACTATATTAGTGGAGTCGATGAGGAGGATGGATGGGCCCAAAAAGATATTTTAGGCCTAGAGTAGATCTTTATCCGCCTTGAATGTTGTCACAAAACTCACAAAAGTGAAAAGACGCAGACAGATATGTAAACACAAATATCTAAGTTTTCAAGTGCAAATTAGTAGGTTTCGTATTAAAAATGTTCTCCAATTAGATTCAGGGAGTGAAATTTACAACCGGATGGTACAATGAAAAAGAAACTGAGCACAAAACATTTGCATTGTTGACAGTCACTCGAGTAGAACTGGTTATGAAATTTCATCATAAATCTCCGAACTACGCTTCTGTGATTCATTGTCCACATTCGAGATGGTTTGATTTAATAACATAGAAAGCTTCTACGACCACTTTAGAAAAAACTGAATTGTAGGGTAATTCTTACTGGGCTAGAGCGAGAGAGAGAGAGAGCGAGAGAGAGAGAGATAATGAGAGAGAGAGAGAGGAATCTAATGCTGAATGTAACGTCAGCTTCGCGGTCTAACTGTTACATCAGTGGCGGGTGAGGCCCTAGGATTCGAACCGTCAACATATAAAACCCTAGTCACACTCTCAACCGATACTG
>JAQFZF010003320.1:0-11469 GCA_034695365.1 Enchytraeus norvegicus
CGACTCTGACGAGAGGTTTGTAAAGCCGGCGATGTCTGAGAAGTAGATGGTAACACTGGGAAACATCTCAGGTGGTATAGTTCGACCAAGCTTCAATTGATCAGCTACAAATCTGGGAAATAAATCACGTATATCGTACGATGGCAGTCTTGATTTCTGTAAAATGCTGATCTAGCAGACAGTTGAGGTATTTGATCTATTACCTCTATCTATCTACAAAGTGTTTTGTCATACTAGATTCAGAGTATCAGTTCATCAAACAACAATGAACTCTCTAATATATAAATGTGCCTACTATCGATTAATAAATCAGTCAATGATCGATAACATCACAAATACTTTGCTATCATTAATCCTATTAAGGTCAATTACGCTACAGTCATACTCACGGAGGTAGCATTCTATTGAGAAGCATATCAGTTTTCTTTTTCTCGTCAAGAAGTTCTAAAGTTCTCTGTTCTACGATTGACTCCAAGTTGTTCGCGTACTTCTCCAACTTTTCCAAGACGTGATCCATTATATCGAGTTTTCTATATTATAATCAGATCGTGATCCATTATATCGAGTTTTCTATATTATAATCAGATAAATTAACTTAATTATGATTACGCTTTTAGTTTATCATTGAATATACTAAAGCTTTTACGTGACGGATCAAAAGAAATTAGTGAAAAACTCATGAATTTATGCGAGGAAGGGTTGAAAAAATTATCTTTGTTAGATAGTGAATCAGATACAATTATTTAGAGATTATGCTTTCTTATACTTTCAAAAGAACATATAATATAAATTCAGCATACAAATCTGCTATATTTTTTTATTATAACAAATGTTAAATTGTTCAAAAATGGCAAGCAGATTTTTTGAAGGACAGACAGAAAGAGAGCAATGGAAAGGAAACAAAAAGATATGGATCGAGAAAGATAAGGTTGGAGCGATTTCGATAGAGAAACAGAAGACTGTATTACACTTATAATAGTGCATAATAAAGTATTGCTATTGTGTAGACTGTGTAGAATGAATAATTGTATAATCCCTGTAATTTCTTAGCATTTTAGGTGCAATCTCTTCTAATTCGATACATTCTTACTAAAATTTCATTAGCAGGCTTTTACTTGAACAAAATGTAATAATACGAACCTTCCGCCGTTAATTCGTCTAATCGTCTTGCTAATGTCGATGAAATTGGGTCTATCCTGTGGTACCTCCGCCCAACACTGACGTATGATTTCATTCATCCCAGGCATTTCACTTAACGATGATGGTAGAACTGGTCGGTAGGGTTCCCGACCTCCTTGGGATACTCTGTCGATTACATCTAAAAAAATAATATATTGGACATAGCAGATTATGCAGTAGTACTAGTACACCGTGGTCTATAAATAATGACACTATTTTGAGTGCTTATAACTTATATATATTTAATCGATTGACTTATAAATTGCACAACCTATTGTAAACAAACCCGAAAATGTTCCTTTGAAAATCTAGACATTCGGTGTAGGGGTTTGAATGATATCGTGGTCTGAATATGACCTAATTTTTGGATGCTTTAGGCTGAGACTATACACAACCTCATCGATCAATGTTATTATAGCATTTTTACACATCATTAATCGCATTATTAAACTCATTAACGATAATCGCGACCGATTCTCTCCCTGTCAGTTATTTGTTGAATAGATTGTAAAAGCAACTGCAATAACTGTTATTGTAGCTTTTGCTCAAATTGCCCGCCAGCAGCATTGTCGCAAGCCTTCAATCGCACTCGCCACTCTTTCAGGGCAAAATTCAAAGTACTCTGGTCGAACTGACTCATCTCGTCCACAAGTCTCTCCTTTAAATTACTAATATCTCGTATCCGACTTCGATGCACCCGCTCATGTAGAACGCTCCAGACCCTGTAGTCCACTGGATGAAAGTCTAGACTGTTTGACGGCCAAGCAGTGGATAGATGAGTTGAGCGCTGCAGAAACTCGACATTCTTTCGAGCTCTGTGGGCTGGAGCACTGTCCTTCTATAAGGTGACCAATTCTATAGATATTTCTCTATGGACATTTCTCTCTATATTAGGGCTAGCGTTGTGCTAGGAAGCTGATCGATCATAGCGACAGACCAACGGTGTGTGACCCAGTTAGAAATGACGCGCGTATTACTCCAAGCTTACAAGGGTTAACATAATTAAGTCATTTTCAGACCACGATATCTTTTCATCCCTCCACCCAATGTTTAGATCTTTTTAAGGAACATATTTGGTTTGTTGTTAATAAACTGTGAAATTTCTAAGTTAATTGATTTAATATTGACTAAGTTATAAGCATTCAAAATAGTGTCATTATTTATGGATCACGGTGCAGAATGAGAACGCATAACTGTAACAGGATTGATACAAGCGGTATCACAGGCACTTTAATAGATTATATTTTCGACACCAAAGCCACATAATTTATTACATTATAATTTATTTTATTTTGTTTGTGTAATACGTCTTCGTCGACGAACCTGGAACAATTAATTAGAAGCATTATACCTCATTATTCACTATTAGAAGATGGGGTTTTGCGCATCGAGTGCCTTTCTCAAAATTAGGTGATCTGTGATAGACTCCAATGGTCAGTCGTCAAGCAAAAATTATAACGCCATTGTGTCTGGTAGGTTATTCGAATATTTGAGCTTGATGCATGCTGCTCTACCCACGAAAAACCTACCATTAACCATGGAGTGGTTACAAATAATACTCGCAATAATAAATTTAACTCATATATTATGTAAGGTGGTCCAACCCTTGCAGCTGTCTTCATCCATAAAGAACGGTGGAGCTCTGTAAGCGATCTCCTGCGCTATGATAGCAAAGCTGTAGACATCTCCTTTCTGAGTCCCATAGACAGGTCTGATGCTCATACGGAGCAGCTCTGGAGCGGTCCACAACAGACTCCGGTATCTCTGTAACTCTCCCTCCTCTTCTCTCTTCGTCTGTCCTCCTCCCTCCACATCACTCTCTGCTCCCACTGCTGGTGCTGCAGCTCTGAAGGCTTCCAGAACTGGACATCCGATCTTGAGTGACCATCGGTTGTCCACTCTACACGTCATGCTGCTCAGATCTCCGTGTGAATGGATAGCACTCCGTTGAATATAACACATGCCCTGCATTAATGTAAATATAACTTTGAACATAGATTCACGTCAGACTTGCTCACAAAACCTTATACGCGTCACTCAAAGTAGTACATGGTAATTTGCGCAAATATTTCTTCTTCAGTCTAACCTCAGATCAATATAAATATAGAACTAATGTGTTGAGCCTAATTTTGACAAGATTCTCCTATCATACCATTAACCTACTTAAATCGAACTTGACGATTAATGTGTTCCAAGTGAATACTAAAACTAGAGATTCCATTATGAATCTCTTCATTAGATAGGGCTCAAATTTACACGTGAACGTGTAAATTTGTTCGCATGTTTACTTAGGTTCAACACATTTCTTCAACATATGTTTATTTTAGGTTCAATAGAACGAAGTAAGTAAGACAAAATTTAGCTTCAGAAGCTTTGATTTTATACATGATATGCTTTCAAACATATAGGCTATTGTCTTATCGGTAAGTCTAAGATACATAATTTCTAAAATTCTTTGAAAGTTGTCCATTGTTGTACAGAAAAGCAAGCTCATATTATGTAGTGCACCACAAAACCGAACAAAATATAATCATTTAAGACTATCATACTTGTGAAATAAAAGGAAAGTAAAAATAAAATACAGTCAAATACATGTATTTTTCAAAAAATATAAAATACATAAAATACATGAAATACATTAAAATTAAAATTAAATTCAGTAAAATACATGTATTTTTTCAAAAAGAAAACAATACATAAACTACATATTACACAACTATGAAGACTGTAAAACTTACGTTGACAAAGTCAGATATCAGTGAAAATCTGAAGAAACCGTCAAGTTTAATGTCATCATTTTCCATAACATCCTGCAAAATGAGTTATGAATGAACGAAGAGGAAAATCATAGGCATTTATGCCTATATATGCCTAAGTAATTTAATGAATTATAAATAATTGGCTCCAGAAGTTGCGACAGTCAATTCGATAGGATGTCATTTATTGGTGAAACTATAAAAAAGAACTGAAGAGAGTTGCTCTCCCTCTCTCAGTACACCGGCTAACGGCAGGTCCAGTGCTTACAACTGTAGGGTCTGTATACCATATTTACTTGGAGATAATTTTATTTTCTGTGGGATCTCCTTAATCAGTGGTTGCGTTAGTCGGCTTCTAAAAAACGCGTACTGCTATCGGTTGGTCTATTCTTATGTTTTCCGGATCCAACACGGTATAGAGTTGCACCAAAGTATAAGTGGTTATCAAAATAATATATGATCTTTATTTCACGATCAGTGTAGTCAACAAATAAAATTCACATCTCTTCCCGTAATGTATTGCAGTACCAAACGGCAGGTCCATAGAAGTACTGGATAGTCTGTATTCCATATTTTCTTACGAATACTTATTTTTTGAGAGGTGGATAATGGATATCCTTGTCATCCTCGGTGACTGAGTAAGTCGGTTTCAACGAACCGCGTGCAACATTCGGTTGGTCAATTTTCAATTTTTCCGGAGTCAACACGCCCCAGAATCTGCATTTAGCGCTAAAGTAAATATTACACAAATCACACAAGTCAGACATGGTACAAGACGTAGCATCGTGCCAGAATGAGTTAAGTTATCTTGCTTCAGTATTTAAATTACTCATTGAATTTAATAGGAAAAGCAGATTGTATCATTCTACCTGTAGTGATCCACGACTACATCTCTGCACAACGTAGCAAATATGATCAGGTTCTACACAGGCTCCAATAAAACTCTGCACGTTGTCGTGATTCAACTCTTTCAACTGCAAGTTTAGAAATAATAAACTTACTATAGTTGACAATATAAAATAATATAAAATATATGTAATCGTGTAATTCAGACGTGTAGACTGTAGACCTCTATCTAGTATCTACATGTATATGTCAAATCCTCTGCCAATACAAGTAAAGGACAAAAATGCATACACATTCGGCATTCTCGATCATTAATGAGCACATCATTGATCAATCCACCAAGTCGATCTCTACACAATAGAATAGCCTAAGTGTTTTGTATTGTGTTACACGTAGGCCCTACCTGCGTTATATTCCATCCAAAATAATTAATCGATAAAATTAATTGATAAATGATACACTTTAATTTAAATCAACGGAATATTACGTTCGCAAGCAGCACAAGATCAGGACGAGTTGGAGTGATGAACTGTTTGCTACAGTTGATGACCAATACAGTTACTCCCTTGTACACAGCCAGTCTCTCTCCTGTCCCACATTCCGGCGAAACGAGTTGACTTCCGATTGTAGCTCTAGATTCCAGTAACTCACTTCCTAGCTTCAATGTCTGAAATCAGTATTCGAATTACAAAAAGTTACCTTCGAGATTAAATAATTTCACTCGCTCCGCTCTCAATATTTGTACTTCGTTTTAGAAATGTTGTGAAGGGAGCGACGAAGAAGTTTTTACTCGCTTCGCTTTCAATATTTTGTCATAATTCTGACGAATTGTAGGAGCACATTTCTCATTAGCAAACTCATAAACACGTTTTAAGATTTTAATGATAAATCGAGGGGGGATGATTCAAAGTGCATATTTTAATTTTAACTCATCAAATATCCACGTTTTTCAAAATAGAAAGATCTAAGGAAGGTAAGAGTAGACCCCTCAGATTATTGTATTGTATGTTCGTTATTGCTAGAAGTTTAGTTAATAAGCGTGAGGAATTAGAATTCATTGCTGAAGAAGAAGGGTATCATGTTATAGGTGTTATAGAGACTTGGCTAAATAGCTCAATTTGTAATGCTAAAATAGAAAGAGCAGGATATCAGGTATTCAGAAAAGATAGAGTCAGTCAGGAGAAGATTAGAGGGGACGGAGTTCTACTAGAAATTGTTAAATAATTGTCGTAGCCGAGGGGGCGGTAAATTTATCGGGGGAGGGGGGTTCATCGCGGTTGATTTACTTTTGAGCGTGCAAGAACAAACACAGATAATAACTATTACAAACATGATTATCTATAGGTTACAATGTCTAAAATTCTAGCTTCACCTTTCCCTGGGTAATAATGTTGTTCTGCGTTAAATAATTCTATATTATCTGGAAACAAATTGCTAATTAAATCTGATACTTGTAATTGCTTCCTTATTAATATAACTGTTGGGTGCAAATGTAGTGGGGACTATACATCAATTAAATGTGACCATTTCTGATCAAATTAACGAAAACCAGGTTAAGAGATTGTCGAAAAATTATATGAAATTAGTCGATAATTGCAATTTAATTTTGATTTACAATTAACCTACAAGTACTGTTCCTACGGTTTTCTTAATTAAGGAAATTGGACATCATTCTTAAGGAAATTGGTATTTTGATATATCATTATTTTGATAGAATGCTGTAAGAAGAAAATTGCATTTTACATGAAATGCATATTCATTTAATCAGCTGTAAGGCTCTAAGCTTATCAACAAAGGCAAAAACGAACAAATCTACGCTCGGATGGATCTGAAATGTAAGATATAAAATCTCATAATAGGCCTATAATAATAATAATAACGGCGCTATGGATCAAGAAGCATCAGATGCCTGTTTAAGACCCATTTTGCGCTCAATGCAACGATCAACCATCCCACTTGTACATCCGAGATGTTACTCTCTGATCGGGAGTTGAACCCCGGACGTTATGTTTGAAAATCCACGACATTACCACTAGGCCAGCGAAACATACTGCACATTTCCTACATATTTCGAGAATTAAAACTGTTTTTTTTTCAAATCAAATCAAGTCGAATAATGGATTAATGTCGTGTTCATCATTCGGCGACGATATGATGGATTATAGTGTTTCACGTCCTTTATAACTACAGAAGGTGATTCAAGGCGCTACTGTGTAATTTCAGTATAGATCGGCGCTTAATAAATATAGGTATTGATCGATTGATTTATTTATTATGATTATGTATTGATTAATTAATCAATATGGGTTTAACGCCCGTTTCATCGTCTGACGACGATGGCAGGGACGTAATTGAGTATTAAGCGCAGTAATGATACTGAAGTGCTAGTGGTTGTGATGGACAGATAATCGAGCTCATCGAATCCAATCTTCCAAATCATCTGTTGTATCTTGAGCTCAGTCAACCTAATCCTGTAAGGCAAATCATATTAATAATGACTGTCCATGGCGCTGCAAAGCTACAATGCAGTATGCTTTGATCAGAAAATCAAAGATCAGGAGATTTATTTTAACTACTATATTTTAAAATATTTAATTCTTTTTTAAACACAATAAATCAATTTTATCATATTTTTTAGCCCAGGGCCGTTTACCACCCAGGGCATTAAAAAAATAGTAACAATAATAAGGTTTAACGTCCGTTTTGTCATCCAGGGATGATGTCAGGAACGTAAAATATTGATGTCAGGGACGTCGAACGTCCATTTCATCGAATCCAATCTGTCATATCATTTGTTGTATGCTAAGCTCTGTTAATCATACCCTAAGAGTAAATCAATCAATAAACAATAATTGAACTGATATAATCGAATCAATTTCTTGCGCATATTTTCACATTTTCACATAGTCATATGACATTAGCAAATGCCACTTTCCTTTGTCAGTTGTTGTTGTTAAATAATAATTTGTCTTAAATAATTTACCATAGCGGTTGTGTTCTTAGATGGTCTCGACATTAAAAATTGGCTTGGTTCAAATTTAAGAAAAACGGTAAAACTAAAACTTCTAAACAACTATTGCACAATGCATATTTCATAATACACATTAAATATATATACATAATACATACATACATATATACATACATACACATAATACACATTAAATTTGAACCATGTGTATTCTAGAGTAGCGATAGGCTTTTAACTTATGTGCACTCCTGTGTCAATGATTTTGTATTATAGAAAAATTGGTCTCTCAAATTACACACTCTCAGAGGCTTAGGCTTCCACGCCGGTTATGGTATTGAGTATGGTTGGGGTAGCAATATCGGTAGTATGTTCGCCTCAGAGGAAACTGTTTCAGGATCGACTCCCAGGTCAATCATCGAAAAAATAATCCCAGGTTCTATGAAAGTTAAGCGTGTACTTGCGATAGCAGCAGTAACTAGATTTCAAAGGGAAAAATTTCATATTTAAATTTAAGCTTAATATTTATCATGGATTGACAAAAATCAATTTTGAAAGCAAAGACAGCAAAGACCAACTAAGAAATAAAATTACCGTATTCATTCTGTCATGTGTAAAAATATAAAAATTGAGAAACAACGTTCTGTACCTTATTCCAAACAGAAGAAGAGTTAGGAGAACCACTGCAGTGACCACAGCCAACACTGGAGCAATGACATCCACGTTGCTTCCTGTGATATAAGCAATTATAGATACCATTAAATTAAGTTGGTGCAAATATATAAATACAGAAGTAGCGCTAAACTAAATTACCAAACACGCTAACTCTAAGTAAGCGCTAATTCATTGTAACAATACAAAGTAATGAATCCATTATAATACATGTAGGCTTAATTTCCGTTTTGTCATCTGACGACAATATGAGGAGCTTGTGCTTGTGCTTGTCAAACAGCACAAGTCACACTAACTGGTCAACTTTGACGCAGTTAACAAGTCATAAGATTGCTGAAAGGGACCAGGGGCCGACACCAGTGGCGGTTCTAGGCCGGGCCATGGTCCCTTAAATTTCCAACTAGCCCTCCAAATATTTTCTGCCCTCCATAAATAATTTCGTGGCCCCTCAAATTGCCTTTATATTTTTTAATAATGAAAACTCAGAAAAACATTGGTGGGGCCATGGCCCCAACAAATATTTTGATCTTGAACCCCCAGTGGTTGACACTGTATCTTAGCACGAACCTTTGTTGGTAGAAGGACAGAGTTCTCCAAGGAAGCCACAGGCCGGTGTGTCAGGTGGTGGAGCAGCCCCGTAGCCCCAAACAACCTTGTTGAGTACCACTGTAATGTTCTGTCACATAAATAATGCAAATGTTTTGTGTATTTAATCATTCCTGGCTCATCTGTAAACAATCTCGCTCAAAAAAGATAACAAAGATTGGGGGCAGTAGCGACGCCAGAATAATTATATAAGAGGGGGGTGGGCAAAGAAAAACTTTAGAAGGGCCTATAACAGTGCAAGCTATCTTGTACACTATGTAGACTTGGGAATGCTTGGTGGGCGGCTGGGGGGAGCGGGGTGAAGTTATCTAGGTGGTGACTTCGTCGGCTCCTGGGAGTCCAAGGGGGGTCCGCCACTGATTGGGCGTAATCAGTGGGATAACAGTGGGAATCAGTGGTCTTGTGGGCAATCAGTGGCGCCGCCACTGATTGGAGGTAATATTAGGCTTCTATGTAGCCTAATGTTTATATCCAGTGTCCATCCTCATAAGAATATTCTTCTAAAATATAATAGAGAGAGAGAGAGAGAGAGCGAGAGAGAGAGAGAGAGAAAGAGTGAGAGAGTGAGCGAAAGAGAGAGGGAGAGAGATTTGGAGAATGAGTGAGGTTGTTAGTTTTGTATCTTTCTTTATTATTAAAAAAATGTTCTGCTTAAATCTCTGCACCTATAAATTATTAGTAAAATTAATATTTCTAAAGAATGTCGCTTCAGTAGTTATTGTCTGTATACTTTCATGGAACTTCTGCGGCGGGCGTTTACATAATTTTATCGATTGTGACTCTCTCGCTTATCTGTGAGGTGTTCAATATTGATTGGTCCAAGGGCGCTGTTGATTAGGCGTCGTAATCTGGTTTAATACCTGCTCGGTTCAATTCCCAAGGGTCATCCGTCACGGTAGACTTTCGGCCACGAGACGGGCGTTAAATTCATCTTCAACTGTTATCTTTTCTCAGAATACAATACAATACAATACAAAAGGATATTTGATAGCGAATGTATATACTATATATCTCAGAGGCACTTTCTGGAACAGTGAAGGGAAGAGTTGTCTAGCCTTCAATAAGCCAAACATGTGATAAGGCCTCCGCAAGTCTAGAAATTGAGCGACCAATTGGTCTAGTACACAGAAACCATAGCCCAGACCACTCTGCCCTTCATTGCAGTATCTGCGTTAGTAGGCTGTTACGAGACACATGCAGTTGTCGGTTGGTCTATTCTCTCAAGTTTCCCGGATCCAACACGGGTTCAGAATACTCACCGAGTCCTGTGGTACGAGATCGATTATGAGGTAGGCCGTGTAGTTGACATTGATAGGATCATAGGTGAAGACAGTCAGCGGCTGAATACTGTCTGCCTGGTCGTTTAGCTGTATCTTCCCGGTCATACCTGCGGGTAGAATGATTAAATATAATTATTAATTATACATGTACAGAAGTATTTACAGATAATTGTAACAGATAGATTACAGTAATACTTATATAATGTATCATATTTATGAAATCAATCTATATTCGTTACGCGTTGCTCAATACGGATATACAGTGCCGTGCACATTCAATGGGGCAAGAGGGTGGCCGAAGGCCACCCCCAATGAATGTGCATCGAAGGGCGGGGGCGAAAACAAAAATGTGTGAAATATTCAGTATAATGTACATAGCCTTTGTTAAAGGCTTTTCTTACTAGTTCAACAGAATTATGCATTCATTACAAATTATGCATTGTCAATTATGCCTTATTGCAATAAGTGATTATATTGAGCAATGGACCCCGCTCTTATAATAGAGCAACAAACAGTCCTCTATTATAGTAGCGGGGTCCATGATCGAGCATATAATATAGGGCTCATTATACAAAAAATTATACATTTATATCACTTCAAAATATGTTATCTGTAGGGTACCTGCTCAGTCTGGCTGCATTGAGCGCAATCAAATAGCGAATGTACGATTAATCAAAATAAAAATCACCGAAACAACAACTAAGAACAAAAACTGGAATGTGCGTGTGTCATGTATGAAAATATAGGGTTAAAATTATTACATAAAATCTTACCCACGAATGAGAATCCACGCGACAAATTGAAGATAAGTTGCCCATCTCTGATATTCTTGCCTGCCTTTATCAGCTTAGTAGCGAGTATGGCCCACAAGTACGTGGCGTCATGGGCATAGCGGGCCCCGCTAGAGGGCTGTCAAATGTAACAAAGAAAATAAATATCATTCTACGTACGATAGGTGCATGGTAACACCTCTCCCCCACCCTAAACCACCCGTTCTATCTAAATACATTAGGCATCTGCTGTAAAAAGCTGTAAAGCTAAGTCTAACGTCTGTTTCCGTGCCCAAGGATACTGTCAGAGACGACCTGCACCTGTACCATGCAAGTTAGTACGCTCCCCGTATTCTATGCAAGAGTAAAATGCTCATCTCAACCAAGCCGCG
>JAQFZF010003321.1:0-11469 GCA_034695365.1 Enchytraeus norvegicus
AACGGGGGGGGGGCGGAAAAAAAAAATTTCCTTGCTCCGCTCGAATTTTTTGCGCGCTTTATTATAAATGATGCACATGAAACGAACAAAATAATTTTTCGTTCGCTTTGATCGCGCTATTTTTGTCAGATATGGGAAGTCCTTAGGAATTTTTTTAAGGTTTATGCCAAATCAAACGATTCTAAAAGTACAAAATGAGTATTTTAATGCATGAAATATGCAGAAATTTCAAAATAAAGGGGGCAGTCAATTGGGTAATGAACTGGGGGGGGGGTTAGATCCGACCCCCCCCAGTTCAAATTTTTGCTCTGAACTGGGGGGGTTGAAAAATGAACTGGGAGGGTTCAACCCCCCAACCCCCCCGACAATTCGCACCCTGACCCCACCAATCAATGGACATGTACATGGAGACAATGACCCACACACAGGACAGTCACCCAGACCACAGGACAGCACAGTCACACATTAGGCAGCTAATTACTCTTCAACAACAGGTCAAATCTATGTGACTCGTGCAAATTACCCTTCAACGACAGTTCAAATCTATGCGACTTTTTTGTCCCAGAAAGTTTTTTAGAAGCGTAAGGAAACTTACGTTTTATATTGTTTGATGAAGGTATTTAATAAATGGACAAAGCAATTTAAACAAATCTTAAAATGTCAAATAATCGACCAGTAAACATTGACTGTTGATGCATTTCAAGTACGTCTACTCTACGAGTTATTAAGCATGCTATTATTTGCAATTACGAAAATATTATTATTAATAATATAAAGATACTATTTGTCCACTGAAAGCTGATCTAAACTATAATTAGAATGCATATTACACAATGTAATTCCATAACCACCAAAAAACAGTTCTCAACATGAAATAGAAATGCAGGAAAACAAAAACTAAAATTACACAACTCTTCAATATCAATTAATCAGTCAAATTAACCGTCCATTTCATCATCTCACGATAACATATTAAGAGTCTATATATAGATAACAAAAATTCTACGAATTTCTTTTTTAATTCTGAGGATCTTAGTTTATATTCAAATGATTGACTGAAAATAGTCAAAATTCAATGTTAACTTTGGAAAGCCCCGCACGATGCTGTAGAAATGTGGTTTCTCGCGGCCTTAGGCAGAAATGTTTAGTAGGCTAATTGGGCGCCAATGAATAGAGACTATAACGTGAAATCATATGAAAAGGATTATGTTTTCAGATCATAAAAATATACAGTAGAAAGTAACAGATCCAAAAAGAATTTCCGAGTTTTTGAGCTTGATATACAGACGCTTAGAGTACAGAAAATCTTGAACCATTTCCAAATTTAATCAATCAATTAATGAGGACCAATTTAAAGTCTGGTTCCTCACCCGAAGGCGATGGCAGGAGCACACGTCTGGCTGTCAGTGGTGTAGCATTACATCACACATAAGCTCTTTTATTTTGTATAACATGGGATCAACTACAGAAAAATATGTTACGGAATGAACAGTGGCGAATCTAGAAAATTGTTAGGGGAGGGGGGGGGGAAAAAGACTGAATCAAGTGTGAGAGGGAAAAGTGGGTCTAATATATTCAACAGTGTGCATATCTGACAGATGTCGAGGGGGCCATGTCAGCCCCCCCCCCTAAATCCACCCTTGACACCAAAAATGTTAATGTTAATTTCCATAGCTGAGAAGTATGTTGAACTAGTGCTACAAAAACTCTAAGCATTCTATTGGTTTAGTCCGTGATACAGGCACAAACCTGTAAGAAAGCCGAATTTAACCTTTTCCGTTACCCCAATTATTTGAATGTTTCAAGAATTAAAAAACACAACTACAAAAATTTACAAACAAAATCACATTTTCAATTATATCATCGTCTTTTTACATATTAAGAGACTTCAGTTCAAAAATAGCAACAACCGGTTAATTAATTGAAATCAAACTAATTCACATTGCTTGCCCTCAAATAACTCTTTATTCCTCAAAATATTCTGCATCTATAGATTTCAAGAATAGATGAGGCCACGATGGTTCATGAATTCTAATAATCAGATAATTAATTTATTGAAATAAAACTAATTCGCATTGCCAACCCTCAAACGACTTTTCATTCACCTCTCTTTGTCAATCCTAGTCAATCCATAAGTGAGGAATAACGTCCAATTTCTTCCGAAAACATCTGCAAGAACAGATTTTACGTTATAAATGAGCATTACGCCATGGATTCAATAATAGCAAATAAACAAATTAGACATTAATTAACATTATCAGTCACAAACAACTTTCTACCACTAAGTTTTAGCTTCATACAATCACAGATTATATGCAATAATTTATAATCCTGCAGTTTATTTACACCCTACCATTATCTTGTATTGTGTATTTCTGAACTAATCTGCGATTGTCAGATCCATTCAATAAGCGAATATATGATTACTTACATACATAAATAAGTTTCAGGATTCAAAACTGGCGTCAATTAGTCATTCACAGTTTTAAAATTATACACAAATTATCGATGTTCAATTATATTATTATCCTTCGTGCATTGCTAAAATAAATGCTATTGAGGCCACATCATATCAATTATTGCAAGTAAACTAAATCAAATTAATTCACATTGCCTGCTTTGTGACACAGAGCTAAACGACTTCTGCAGAAAGTTTTGGCGTAAAGGCTATAAGAAATGCCACATTCATTATATAATTTCTACACATTTCTACAAGAGTTCTTATTTGTTCACGGATGGCAACTGGCAGTAACGAATTCAGTCTAAAAAGTCAAGGCCAAACTCAATTTACACTGCGGAAAATATTGAATAATAGCGGCACTTAGAAATTAATTGGAGTCAAATAATAATTGGGCAGATCAAGGTGCTCTTTGACCCTGCTTAAAATAGCAACAGCCGAATCAAAGCCCTTCTAAACTCACTTCTTCCTCGGTGATCTTCTCCGCAGATCAATCTCTTCTTTACTGCGTGGAGGCTTCTTACTCAACATTTTCTCCTCCAGATCAAACTTCCTCTGAAGCTTTAACGCTATCGTATAATCATTATCATCGTGTGTCGGGCCAAGCTCATCAGAACAGTAGGCATCGATGCTCTCTGCAGCGCTACGCTTACGATTGGTTGAATTCTTACTTTTCGCTGATGATCTTGCAGTCGACGATTTGACTGATGATGACCTTGCAGTTGATAATTTTGTAATTGATGACGTAGCCGCTGATGATGTGGTTATCGATGATGTGGTTTTTGATGCTAATCCTCTAGCTAATGTAGATGTTGCCACAAATGAAGTGATTACCGATGCTGATAATGCAGTAATTGTGGAAGCTGCAGCGGTCTGAGAATTGTTTGCCAGTGACTTAGCAACTGAGGCTAACGGAGAAGGACATCCATAAAATGTCGAAGATGAAGGCTTGGAAATAGTTGCAGTTGAAGCAGCAGGTGTGGTGGAAATCCCTGCACTTGAGATTGTTGCAGCTGCAGCAGGACTAGATCTTGAAATAGTTGCCTTCGAAGCAGAAACAGGAGACAACTTTCTAGAAGAAAATGTTTGCAGGAAACTAGGAGTTACAGGCTTAGAAACAGCTTTGGTTGATTCTGATACAGTGGAATTGGAAACAGCTTGACTTGACAAAGAAGGAGTGGGTTTGGAAACAGCATCTGATGCAGTGACAGTGGACTTGGAAACATCTGGGTGTGATGCAGTGACAATAGACACAGCTGGGTGTGATGCAGTGACAGTAGACTTGGAATCAGCTGGGTTTGAAACAAACGACTTTGAAACAGCTTGAGTTGATGCAGAAACAGTGGGCTTGGTAACAGCTAGATTTGAAGTTGCAGCGACGACTGTATACTTCGTACTAACTGCACTTGAAGAGGCAACTACTGCATTATCTTTAGAATAATCAGTTCGCAAAGCGATCATTGAGAATTTTGAAGGAACTGCATTTGAGGAAGCAGTAGGGGCCTTAGAAACAGTCGTCAATAACGCAGGAGCAATCTTAGAACCTTCAGCTGGCTTACTTGAACTCAGTACTGAACTTACTAACTCCGATCCATTTTGAGTGTGATGCTTACTTATACCAGTATTGGATGCTGCAGGCCTGTTCGGAGAGAAAAATGTGTTATGAGGTGCTTGTGATTTAGATTTACAACGTGAAGATTTCTGAACATACGGCCAAGATTTAGAAGGACTGACTCTACTGGTGGAGTCTCTCAATGATTTACCCACCCCACCCGGTGTCACACAAGCACTACTAGCCATTATATTCTGATTCACATCTGTTTTATCACCCGTTTTGTTTGAACTACTCGCAGACTTGTGCTTTGTAGGGTCATTTATTCCACCATATGTGCTGGCCGCAGGAAATGTAGGGGGCCTAATTATTAATCCATCATATCCATTCGTTGTAGAACTTTCTGCAGCTATGGCTGATTTACGAGTGTGTAATAAATGCAGAGATGAATCAGTGTCTAGTTTTGGTCTCTTACTTGCAGAAATGGAGTCAGAGGAGCTGCTGTGCGAGGAAGGTAGCGACACTTTTGACAGAGAACTTGACACGATGGTAGAAACCACACGAGCGGTCGAGGCAGAAGGAAATAAATTCAATTTTCCCTCTGTTTTGTCAACATTTGATGTTACAGGTGCAGTGGTTGTGATTGGTGAAGAGAATTTAAATATCTTACTACTTGACGAATCAGTGTTAGATGATAGAGAAGCTTCAACTGCCTCCGGAGATGAAAATCTGAACACACCAGTCTGCGAACTAAATCTATTGTCATCAGTCACACCACTCGTACTAGATTTATTATCATCAGGCACACCAGTTGATGATGGTAATAATGTAGCGGGAAGATCAAATAGATCGAGAGCGGAATCGCTGGCCTTTGAAATAATCGGAGTGAAGAAGTCTAGAGACCTGCTACTAGCGACCTCTGCCCTGCCAGTTGTAGCAGATGCGGGACGTTTGGATCTTATAGCAGACACGAGTCCATTTCTGCATGATACAATATCAGACTGACTGACACCATAGGGTGGCCTTGCACCTGGATTAGTCACCGATTCTGATGTTGAATTTGATATTGGTAGTGATGTCATTACTGATGATGCTTTAGTTGGAAGAGACGCTGAAACAGTTGGAGCTACGGAGGACTTGGGATCTTTCGTTGAAACTGCTGATGATGATAAAGTGGTTGCTGATGATGATAGAATTGCAACTGATGATGCGACTGTTACTGATGATGCAACTGTTGCTGATGATGATGCAACTTTAGCTGATGATGAAACTGTTGCTGATGATGATACAACTTTAGCTGATGATGCAACTGTTTTTGATGATGCTGCAACTTTAGCTGATGATGTAACTGTTGACGACGAAACGACTTTTAACGATGCTAAAGCTGCTGCTGATGCAATTGCAGCTGATGCAACTTTAGCTGACGATGCAACTGTTGTTGATAAAGCAACTTCTAATAATGCCGAAGCTGCTGATGACGCAACATCAGCTGTTGAAGCTGCTGCTGCTGCTGATGGAACTTTAGCCGATGATGCAACTGCAGCTGATGCAGCTGTAAATGATGCAATGCACATTGATAGTGTCACAGTAGAAGGTAGGCTGGTAGCGGCAGAATCTGCAGGCAATTTGGTAGAACCTTATAAAAATGACAACACAGACACACTGTATAGCAGCAGAACTACACAAAACTATAAAATCCTCAGTAGCAACTGATTCAAAGCCCATTTTGTAATCACTGGGCAGTATCAGGCTTCAACCTTATGATGGGATAACTTATATGACCAATCGAAGGTGTGCTCATTATTGAGGAAATAATAAAGTTTATATATAGAAATACAAGCCTTTAATTTGTTTTCAGGTAGAGATATTGATAGATTTAAAACACATTGATATCAAGATCTCCTGTGTTGGGTCCATGATATTTGAGAATTGCAAAACCGATAACTGTACGTGTTTCGTAAGAGCCGACTAACGCAGATACTGAATTAGGAAATGGAAAACCACCTCAGAAACTTATATTTTCCATGAACAAAGGCATCATTTTAGGTGTGGAAATGGCAAAGCCTTTGTGATGAGACAGACTTATTAGGTTGGTAGATGGTGTGTTCATTAAAGAGCGAGATAGTTGATTGTGTGTATGAATTTTTGCCTTGGACCTACAACGTGGCAGAGCACTGGATTAATAGATAGATATCAAAAAAATAAAATTAACTTTAAGCAAAACGATGTAACATCGACTTTCAAGAATCATAATAATTAATGCACAACTATTTTATTACATAATTTAAGCAGCATTTTCCAAATGTTGTTCAAACATCGACAATTAATTAAATTATAAATCTAATATTTAATAATTATTTATATCCCGATTGAACAATATTGAACAACTATTTGTCCACTTTGACATTATTTCATTCACCACACAAGTTAATAATTAATAACTCATTACTCCGTGTGTAGGCCTAATTAATTTTTGAAGCATGTTGTGTGGGTCCTATAAAAATATTCGTTAAAGGCGGTGGTAAATTAACGAATTAGAATGTTCTGCTAAGCAAATCACTGTACTTGCTACATACAGAATCTAGTGCTAGGATCCCTTGGCTCCCACGTGTTTTAGCAGCTGCTTAACTGACTTCATTGCTTACAAATGGCTTTAGCAGATTAGACTTACTGGGTATATTGTAAGTCTATATAATGTCAGATGAAGGGAGAGCAATATAATTTAAACATACCACTAGGTTCTTTGCCGTCAGACGAGTGGCTAGAATTTACAGATGCATAGGTTACTGATGGGGAAGTAGACGTTGTTGAAGCGCAATTAGAGGTCACTGAAGAATGGTTATTAACTTCTGAAGCAAAGGCAGTATTTGCAGAAGCATGATCCAAGGTCGCTGGAGCGCGACCCAAAGCCGCTGAAGCACGGCCAAAGATCATTGTAGAATTACCAGAGATTCCTGACATGTTACCCAGGCTGGCCGAAGTATCATCCGAGACCTCTAAAGCACGACCCAAAGCCGCTGAAGCCGGCTGAGATACCTTTGACTTGGAACTACAGCAAGCAGCCGCAGTTGTATTTTTCTTCGATTTAGAAGATTTGCTGGCATCTTTCGCAGTAGGTAGCGAGTTAGGCATAGAATATTCTGGAATATCGTGATCGCTATCGGAGTTGTCATTCGAGCACCACTGAGCTATAAACTTACTGCGCTCCTCTGGTGCCTAGCAAATAAAACAATAATAATAACTACAGCATGTTATGCAATTGATCTCTCCAGATGGTGAGATAACCGGGATTCGTTTCCAAATTGGCTAGCTAATTGCAGTCGCTAGAGCGTATCTTGATAAATGTACACCGACTGCTGCTATTATAGAAATGGAGAGTAAAGCAGCTTGCTAGGGCTTGCAACTCAAAGGTCTCCAAAGCTGGGCATTGAACCCAGGACCTCATGATATAGAGGCTGCACTTAGGCCACAGAGCCTCTTCATTGGTCTAATACAATACAATGAACAGTACAATATAATACAATACAATGAACAGTACAATATAATACAAAATACAATGAGAACAACATAATATAATGAAAATTTTACGTTTGTATTCTCACCTGACATAGGCCAGGAACTTTTAAAATAAAAGGAAATGTATAAATACAACACAAGCCATTTAAATGCTACCAAGTCACAATATTTACAATTTCATTGAGCTTTCACACGTTAAAGATGCACAGGTTGCAAATATTTAATAGAGTATGGATTCTGACTGATAAATTATAACTTTACAAACCTATCTAAATCACGCAGAGCACCTGAGGGCCAAGACATAAACTCACGAAAGGCACATTTGACATTTAATAACCAACAATTTTACACAGAACTTTCACTGTCATACAAGCTTTAATTATAATTATAATAATAAAATTATAGCATGATGATTAGCCTTGATACTGCAAATGATGCACATACTTGAAACTAATTAATACAATTAGGCTTAAGCTCTGTTTTAGATTGAAGATTGAACAATTAGGTACATAATTATGACTACTAATAAAATTAAAAAATTAAAAAAATTAAAATAATCTAATTTAAATAAAGTATACAACTATACAATGTAGCCTAAATTTATTTATCGATATGAAACTAGTTTTTTCAGGCAAACCTATGAACCCAGACTTCCTGTAACTGATCAAAACTATACAATGAAAAGCTGTAAAGCAAAGTTTAACATCTATTTCTGTAGCGAAGGATACTGTCAGAGATGGATTGCAATAATCTTGTGTATCCTGCAAGAAGCAGGTCTGTGTTCTGGTATTATTTAAGAAAATTGGTGAATGTTATCAGATTCTATGAAACAGAGATAGCAAAGTCCCGGTTGGATACCATAGTCGGTAGAACACTTGCTTGATAAGCAGAAGGATATGGATTCGACTCCCAGCGGGGTCTGTCTCTAACAATTTTCCTTTTTTTTATGGAAAAAGACCTTAAAAGTTCTTTGTTTTAGCTCCTTTGTTTAAAATTATTATCAGCTGACTTGAACATAACGATCAACTGTCACTTGAGTTTGTGTCACTATGAAATAAGTGACTTTTAGGCAACAGCAGTAACAGCATTATAACAATAACAAACCTTTCCAACAGCCAACCCTTGTTCTTGTTCCTTTAACGCAGTTGCCAATTCCCGCGCGTACCACTCATCGTTGATTTTTCTATGTCTCATCTTTTGTATTAGTGGTTGTAAAGGCAATGCGCTAGCTGACGCAACACTTGATGTGCTAGGTTGAAGCCAAGATTGTTGCTGTTTCTGTGGTTGTTGCAAATCAGACAACAGCAATTCTTGATCTGCATCATCTTGCCAATCGTTAATTTTTCTATAACGTCTCTTGTCTAGTGGTGGTAGTACAGACACCGCGCTAGAGGAAGTATGACTAGATGAGCAAGCTTGGAGTAACGACTGTTTCTGTGGTTGTTGCAAATCAGACATTTCAGAATCATCAGACAGATCAGAATCATCCTGCCAATCATTGATTTTTCTGTATCGCCTTTTGTCTAGTGGTGGTTGTAAAGGCAACACGCCAACAGAAGCAACGCTTGATGAGCCTGGTTCTTGCAACGGTTGCTGTTTCTGCGGCTGTTGCATATCAGACAATGGCATCTCTTCATCTGAATCATCTTGCCGATCATCTATCTTTCTATGTCGCATTTTGTGTTGCTGTGGTGAAGGTAACGTGCTAGCAGATGTGCTAGGTTGGAGCAACAGTTGCTGTTTCTGCGACTGTTGCATATCAGACAACTGCATATCTTCATCCGAATCGTCCTGCCTATCATTAATTTTCCTATGTCGCATTTTGTTTTGTGGTGGTTGTGAAGACAACACACTAGCGGAAGCGTTGCTTGATGAGGCTGGTTGTAGCAACTTCTGTTGTTGCTGTTGTTGTTTCAATTCCGCAAACAACAGTTCTTGTTCATACAAATCATTCTGCATGTCCACGTTTGCTTGAAACTCGGCCAGCCTTTCCTGTTTCGACTGCTTTTGTTTTTGTTTTGGTTGTTCCTGCATTGGTTGCACATATTGATACGATGACAAAGCGTTAGCGGAAGCGCTCGATGAGCCGGATTGGAGCATGGATTGCTCCATCTGCTCCAACTCTTCTCTCTGGAGCTGCTCAATGAGCAGCCTGCTCGCCTCATCCTCCTGCTGTCTCTGCAGCCATAGCATCTCACTCGCCAACTACACATAGAAACATACATGAACACATACATACACAAATACGTACGTAGTACACACATACTGCTGTCTCTGCAGCCATAGCATCTCACTCAACAACTGTACATAGAAACATACATGAACACCACATACATGAACACATACAGACACTCTGCAGCCATAGCATCTCACTTGCCAACTACACATAGAAACAAACATACAGGCACCACACATTCATAAACATACAAGCATACTCTCTCTCTCTCTCTCTCGCTCAGTGTACTGCCTACGGCAGGTCCATGGCACATAACTGTATATATATATTGCATGCCATATTTTCATGGAGCTAATTTGATTTCTGAAGTGGGTCTCCTTTTCTTCCTTAGCGAGAAATTTCATTAGACGGCTTCTACGAAAAAATGCAACTTTCGATTGGTCTATTCTCAGATATTTCCGGAGCAAACACGACCAACAAGCACAATTACATACTCGATTATAGAGCTTGCTTGCTGCCATCTCGTGAGCCGTAATGATTTACTTTCCAACTATACATACACAGACTAATATGTAGTACATAGGACATATAAATAAATATAAATTTCTGACCCAGTGTCATGACCGAAACTGGTCTTCAAAACTATTTTACAAAGAATGCGCTCTTTTTCTTTTGAAACTAGAAAAACAACAATGACAGTGTGAGGGAGGTTAGCCTCGTCAGTGGAGTGTTCGCCTCAGAAGCAAGTGATTTGGGTATGAATCCCAGGTCAGTCATCAATGACTGGAGACGCCAGGGTATTTGGAAGATTTGTACGTGTACCTGCGCTGGCTATTATAATATTGTGCGCTGCCAAAGGCAAAGGTAGCATTTATCAGGAGTGGAAAACAGTAATAAAACACAATAACAGCAACCAAGAGAGGAAACTAGATAGTATGTGCTATGTCATGTTTGTAAATATACACACAAAAAAACATTAGCAGATAGCTTACAGATTCAAGTTTTTTATTACAGGTTTGCCGATTCTCCTAACGTAATCTATTGACGACGTTAGCCGTCCCTGATATCATCGTCAGATGATGAAATGGACGTTAAATTCATATGGTGTTTTCTTGCAGATAGTTTACAGGTTCTAGATCGCAAGTCTGCTGATCACAGATCACAGCCTCTCGACGTAATCTATTGACGTCCCTGAAACGTCGTCAGAAGATGAAACGAACTTTAAACCCATGTTGTATTGTTGTTTTAGATAGCTTACAGGATCCAGATCTAGATCACTGGTCAGTTGGTTCTCTTTACGTAATCTCTCGATCAGTTCCTTACTGCAAGCCTCTTCCTCTTCTCTCTGCTTCTGCAGCTCCTCAACTTTCTAAACAATCAATCAATCCATATTTATAGTCCATTTTATCATCTGCTGACGATATTGAGGGACTTCTTGAACATTGTAACTACCAGCCTCACAGAACTAAAAAATTATACAAATTCTTCAATTTACTAAAGTACGATAACATAGGCAAATAGAGTGCTACCATCATCCATGACAACATCTTGCTGATTTCCTGTTTTTCTTACTGCCTACCCAGCAGACCAGCCATGGTGCTGGTCTTGTCTATCTTCATATGTTCGTCATTGATGCAAAAATTGATGCTCATCCAGGGCTTGCCGCCAGGTATCCTGCAGCCCCGTCGCCTCGCAGGGATTGTTCCACAAGTCGATTCAAGTGAGTGTTGTTTGAAATTGTGTGCATTGAAAGAGGTGTGTTACATT
>JAQFZF010003322.1:0-11469 GCA_034695365.1 Enchytraeus norvegicus
TAGGCAAGCCGGAGTTCCCCTCAGTCCATCTTCAGCTGCAGAACAGGAATGCCACTCAAGGTCATTCAGTGACCTTTGTCTGTGCTCCAGAGGCCTTCCCTGTACCTACAATCGCCTGGAATATCAATGGGCTCGACGTCTTCTCTGCGTTCAACGGTTCGTATTCCAGTAATATCTTACTTTGGTACGTACCACTACCCAGGTACCCTTGGGTACAGGTGCGCATCGGTACCTAGCTAAAAGACCGCAGGTTAACCATATAACTGCGTTAGCCTCCGTTGAGGCGTTATGTCCTTCAAATGTACCATTAACGCCGTTGTGTACCAATGCGCACTTTCATTTAATTAGAACATGTCTTAGTTCAAGGAAAATTGTGGTATCTGAGATGGTTTTCTATTACCTTCCTCAGTGACTGTGTTAGTTGGTTTCTACAAAACACGTGCGGCCTATTCTCAAGCGTCGAGGATCCAATACGGGTAGTAAATTTAAATATTTATAATAATTATGATTTGATTTGTTAATCCTGCAGCTGAAGTCCTGTCAGCGGGCGTGACCTTCAGTGCAGACAACCGAGAGTTGACCTTCACCTCTGTGTGTAAGAATGAGTGTGAATCAGGGTTCGGGGTCATTCAGTCCACTCTGGGGGTCATCCAGTGCAACGCGTCCAACGCTTATGGATACGTATTCTCACAGGGCTATCTCAACGTACTGCGTATGTGTTCAAACTATATCAATCAATCAATCTGTCATTGTTTGCAGAGGAGAGGGAGAGAGAGAGGGAGGGATAGAGAAAGAGAGAGAGAGGGAGAGAAAGAGAAAAAAGGAGAGAGAAGGAAGTGCATTTAAATTTAGGTTTTGTGTTTATCTTTTCCAGTTCCTATAACGATCACTCTTTTCCACAACAGAATGCTATGTTGATCCCAGACTTCACCCAAACCAGTCTTTTCTCATGTTCAGTCAGTTTTGACGGTATTGTGGTGTTTGTTCCACTTCTATTCATCTCTGTACTGGGACAGTAGTTCCCCTAGTAATGAGCGGCAGGTGTACTCATTACTGTCACCCCCTACGACCAGCCCCTGTAATGAGCGGCAGGTGTACTCATTACTGCCACCCCCTACGACCAGCCCCTGTAATGAGCGGCAGGTGTACTCATTACTGCCACCCCCTACGACCAGCCCCTAGTAATGAGCGGCAGGTGTACTCATTACAGCCACCCCCTACGACCAGCCCTTGTAATGAGCGGCAGGTGTACTCATTACTGTCACCCCCTACGAGTACTCATTACGACCACACCCTACGACCAGCCCCTGTAATGAGCGGCAGGTGTACTCATTACTGCCACCCCCTACGACCAGCCCCTAGCAATGAGCGGCAGGTATACTCATTACGACCACCCCCTAACCCTAACCCACGACCGGCCCCGGACTTACGAACATACTATTATGAGGTAATTATCTGAGAATGTATACAAAATACAAACAACGAAAATACTACAATTAATAGTTTATTATTTCATAGAATGAAATTTACAGTTCGCTAACTGTAATGTAGCCTTTCGAGTATGAGAATAACGTTAAATTATAATACAGCCAAACTGAGTTTATTTCGCAGATAAATCCAAAGACAGAGCATGCAATCAAACAATGACTTGGGCAAATCAAAGTGTAAACCACAGCAAAATAAAAAAAATTGCTTACTGAAAAGTAATAATTCAAAACATGTATAGGCCTATATGCCATAGTAGATGGCCTAATCGCATGCCTAAATGATATTAGTGATATACATAATTTGTTCTTTCAGGTGTCCTGCCGTTTCCCAGCATTGAAGGTCATGGTTTTCCAAATATCTCTGTCTCCAGCAAATCTAATCATTTCTACTTCTTCTACGTTCATCCATTCACTGAGCGTAGAAGAAGTAGAATAATGTATGCTAGCATTATTGCTAGCATTATTATTGACTGGTACAATCATTTAAAAACCAGAAAGGTACCGTGTAATCGTTCCAAAAGCTTAGCTGAAAAGTTGAGCAACCTCTTTGACCTCATTGATTGATTGACCTCATTGATTGATTGACCTCATTGATTGATTGAACTCATTGATTGATTGATTGATTGACCTCATTGATTGATTAATTGATTGATCTCAGATGTTGGTGGAGCGCCAATCATCAGGAGACGAGGCTGCGAGTCGAACCAGGAACCTCGGAGTTAAACCAACCCTCTACAAATGTGCCAACAATCAGCCGTCCAAGAACCACAAGTCTTCCTGTCACTCCGAGAAGTTATGCCAAGACAACAATGAAGTCAGTCATTCAGCGTGTAAAAGGAAGCCCTTGCCGTCCTATGATAACCATTTCTGTACCAGGATTCCCTGTTCTCTTGATTTGAACGGACGAAACAGAAAGAACAGTCTTAGAATAAATTCTCCCAGACATCGTCAACAAAAAGTTCGTTGCGTTCACAGTGATGGCTGCAAAGTAAAACTGGTCTACAAAGATGGTGACTTACAACTGAGAAAAGTGCAGAGTGCCAATGCCCGTTTGGATATTTCAGTGACGGATCGAAAGGATGTTGGAGATGGGATGGTAAGGGATAATAGAAAAAGTATTGGATTTGATTTCAAACCTAGAGAACGTCCGAAATGTGGATGCGTGACTTGTAGAGGAGGTGCGTTGAAGAATCGTTGTAATGAAGCCACTGGTAAATCATCTGAGAGATCCATTTCGAGCAAAACTGGCTCACAATGCTCGACAGCTAATGAAGGAGATATAAGGAAGATCAATCAATCGCCACGTTTCGATCAATCATCACGTATCAATCAATCCAGCCACCAAGCGGATGAAAACATGCACTCATTCTACGATAGATCCAGCAGTGAGGAATTGGAAGGGCATATCAGGAATATTTGTGAAGGTACAGACTGCAATGATGCGGAGTTGGTTGGAAGAAAGTCAAGCAAAGTGAATGCTAACGTCAACTACCATAAACGAGACAGTCACACGTCCAATGATTACTGGAACTCACCCATGTCGATGGTGAATGATTCTCAAAAGTTGAGAAGAAGTGAAGGGAAAAAAGATATGTTTCAGTCCGAAGAGGTACAATGTCAACAGAAGAATAAGGGTTCAATCGTAAGGCGATCAAATAGCAATACGGTCCCTTCCAGCAAAACAAAGCAGTGGATTGGTAGAAGAAAACGAGTGAGGATTTCCAACAATCCCATATACCTTCAATCACCCAATCAATCTCCAAGACATCGTGCCGAATCATCCTTGATGTTTCCAAAAGAATTTCTTGGTCCCTCCATACTTAGAGTTAAGGAATCAAATCAGTCCCTGTGTTCAGCATCAAGCCAGTCTACGTTGTGCTCGAAGGATTCCAGTGAATCCATGGTTGATGCTATAGGAAGTTCCAGTCTGGATTCCAATTCCAATAACGAAGCTGTCCTTCCACACAACATTCCTTCATCCATCTCTGTGTCTGCCGCTGAAAGTTATCCATCTGAAGAAACTATTCCAGAAAAGATGGAAAGAAGTCGAGTGATTAGACCGAAGAACTGTCATTCGGACTCCGAAGTTTTAAAAGACGCTAGGATTACGAAAAAAGCGTCAGAAACTTCGTCAGGTCTGCAGAAGCATTGCTCGGAAACACAGGTGGGATATTATAAGATGGTGAACAGCAAGACAAGAGTTTCATTGGCTAGTCTGCTCAGCAAAACGCAGCAGAAGAACAGACCCGGACCTAGTTTTATTCCAGTACCAACAAGCAGCAACAGTAATTTGCAGAAATCTTCAAGCGCTTGCCAGGAACTTGATCGCGAGAAAGTGGCTTCTAGTCCCAAGCTGACTAGTCAACAAGAACAAGAAGTCAAACAACCAGTTAAGGGAATACGAAGCGCCAGAGTGAATTCAGAGAAATGTGCAAAGGCAGCAAACTGTGTCAGAGTAGAAAACAACAGTAATGTTCTGATCTTAATGGAGGGTAGGAATATGATTGATAAAGTCCCGGTTGGGAAAGACGTGAAGAAATCAGGGATTGTTCCAGAAGGTATCAAAGAATCGCAAGTTGTGCGAAATGTTACGAGAACAAAAGCAGATTTGGAAATTGACTCAGCAACTGAAAACATTCTCCAACAAATTCTGGATTCTGAGTCTCGCTCACTGCCCAGTTCAATCCAACGTTCTGCATATGGACAAATCCTATCAGAAACCGAAAAATCTCCATCTGACGAAGTAGCAGAGTCTTCTGCCAATAATGGTGATCAAAACAAGCCAATTCCTCGTATAGCCGTTCCACGTTTGAAGTACAAATCAAACCGAGCGGTGGCGATGCTCTGCTACGTTGTGGACTGGATTGATCGGCAGGTGGCTTCTGGTCACCTCACACCTCGGGGTGACACCAAGGAGCAAGGCAAGGGTTGCAGCGAGCTGGAAGATCTGATCTTTGCCAGCATTCAGGGCTGGGATGTGGCAAGATTCATCGATGGAGAAGGCTACGCCAGCGTCCTGTGCCCCTGTGGAACTACTCCCACAGATCCAACAAATGAGGTCTCCGCATCTGAAGATGTAACAACAATGGAAATCTCTGTCGACAAGAAGAATACTGGAAAGAAAGATCAAGTTCTGAAGCTACCTTCCACCGTCATCGATATCGAGGACACCCTATTCACTCGTAGACTAACCAAGCAGTTTGAAGAAGCAGTGGAGGAAGAAAACTCAGAAGATGAACAGGAAAAGTTTCGAGAACTTTTGTGTAGACTCCCAGCGGAGAACATGTACGTCCTGGAATGGCTCATAACGCGTCACGTCATTCGCCTGGAAAACTGTGAACAGTTTGGTCAGCTGTTGAAGATCAATTCGAAGGTTCTTTCCAGGCTGGTACAAATGGGTGACAACGTATTTGACGAGTGCTTCTGATCGGATTAAGAGTTTCTAATTTGAGTTCGAGAATTCGAATTCGAACGGTATTAAAATAGCAAAAGAAAGGGTAGGGACAAGCCTAATGCATGTTTAGGCTTGCTTCAAAGTTCAGTAATTTGTTTGTAACAGTATGGGAGATAAAATTAATAATTAATTATCAAACTACAACATTCAGTCATGTTTGTATAATAGTAATAGTTGATTTTGTGATACAAAAGCGGTTGCCATTTAGTGAAACGTTTCACCAAATGTCTATGAATTATACATTATCAAGCATTCGGTCTTTTGTGGCTAAGAGATGAGTGCATGATATTTACAAAAACATTAGCATCAGCCTAATAGTTTTATAAATAAGTAGATTTAAGGTTTTACCAAACTCTTTATTAGAGAAGAGAACGCACACGAATGATTTCCTACATAGAATCTAATCCGCTGTATTAAGTTAAATTTATACGTTAAGTTAAATTTATTACGTTTTCTAGTCGCACGATGACAAATGGTTATTTGTTTTAACGCGTGAGGATCGGCCATATATCGCTGACAAAATAATTCTATTATTATATCGATAACAGGGAAAAGCTATGAACAATAGTTAGTAAGAATTCATTCACATACTTAAATCCCAGTAACAAAGCGCTTCTGAGACATTGTTAAGATTCACTACACGAAAGCTACTTGATTGACTGATTGATTAACACTTATAGATAAACATAATATCAATAGGTCATGACTTTATAGGAACATATCCATCATAGCTTGCTTAACTATTTATGCATTAATCTAACTCATTTAACGACCCCTTACCACCTATGACAATGATATCAGGATTTACAATTGATGGTACAATTGACAATTTACAATTGACGGGAACTGGCTAAATTACAAGAATACGATTAAAAAATAATTACATGTATAATTCAAATTCGTTACAATATGCGTTACTTGTTGTCATTTCCTAACTTAACGAACGTCTCCGTGGCTCAGTGGTTAGCGCGTCAGCCAGTTTGTGTCGAATCTTGCGCATCCGAAAAGCAGAGGCACTTCAAAACATGCAAATCCAAAGTCTGACAAGCCGAGAAATGCATGATATTAGGATGTGAATTCTTCAATTCCAAGTTGATATGGAGATATGTTCTCTTGAGGCGTCCCTGACATCATCCTTGGATGATGATGCGGACTTTAAACCCGTATTATATTATTATTCTACCTGCGAAACCCGACACTAAAATCATCTTTCGTCTGGCCACTGGAGTCACGTGAATGTAACATCAATCAATCGTATCACTTTAATGTTGATACTTGGTCCAATGCCGCCATTTACACAATTTACATAACAGTGAACACCGCCTAGCAACAAATGAAGAGCCTCAGTGGTCTAATGGCAGCACTGATGTCTCTGAATCATGAGGTCGCGGGTTCAAAGCCCAGTGAAGTCCACGAGTTGTAAGCCTTGGCAAGCTACTTTACTCTCTTTTGCTATAATAGAAAAGCAGTCGGTGTACATCTACCAAAACACGCTCTAACGACTGCAACTAGCAAGCCGAATTTTGGAAATTAATCCAGGCAATCCCGCAATATGTCGAGATCAATAACATACGATATTATTATAACAAAGAGTGAGCTGAACGCCCGTTTCAGTGCCCGAATTAGACATCAGTTACAGTCCAGGTGGGATTGCCTAGTCGATAGAGCACTTTCTGATAAGTAGGAAGCCACGGGTTCCAGTCCCAGCCGTTCCGCCTCTGATGGCATCCTTTGGCTCAGAAACAGACGTTAAACTTAGCTCTAGCAGCTTTGTAAGTATACTTATTGATTGATTGATTCCAATGGAAAGTTTATAATTGGCAGCCTGTTCAGATAATTAATTATTCCTGTTTGACTGTATAGGCCGTGTTGTCTCCGAAAATCTTGAGAATGGGTCAACCGAAAGCTGCACGTGTTTTATAGAAGCCGACAAACGCAGCCAATGAAGAAATATAAGGAGAACCACCTCAGAAATAAAATCACCTCCAAGAATATATGGCATACAGACGATATAATTATATGCCACGGACCTGCCGTTAGGCAGGGTAATGATACAAATTATAGTCTATCGGCGTCTTTAATTAATTATTAGCGTCCGACAATTTTTTCAATATGGCGTTCGATTTCTATAGTCGTTTATGTAAGCATGTGCGCATGTCCCATTAAAAATGTAACGGATATCATTACTATAATATTTATCTCTATTATTGAGAATTCTCAATTGCTTCATTATTGATCTAAGCTTCGACTTGTTCGAACTTGTCTAGTGTAAAATAGACTCTTTAATTTGCCATTCTATATCTAACAGTAAAATGACAAACCACCTGTCGCTAAAAGTCCTCTCTATGATGGAAATCTAGTAAAGGTTGTGTGCCATATTCGTTACCGAACGTAGGCGAGGAGCTGATCCCGATTCTGAGCGATTTAAGCACACAGGTGACATAGTCATTAATCTGACGGTGAGAGCGCTAACCTCACACTATACAATCCAATTTGATAATTGGATCATATACGCCAGACCTGTAGTAACCTTTGCAATCTTCTGAAGCAGTCACTTACCCTCTACGTACTAATTGCTTCCAATTAACCTACCCCCGAGGGGATGGAGAGCTTGGTTAGCCCGTTGTACCTACGCGATTTTACTCTCTGATTGCTCGACCGCGAATCGAAACCCGGACCTTATGCGAAACAGTCGGCACAAACTGGCTGACACGCTAACCATTGAGATACGGAGACGTACTCCGTCGTAGTAATTTATTAACGAGTCATCATGACAGACGCACGATGTTGCATATTTCTCTCTCTATCCGTCTGTCTGTCTGTCCCTCTGGTGTAACATTTGCTGTCTTAGACGTCCTTGATATCGTCGTCAGATGATAATCCGGGCGTTAAACAGTTATTTGATTCAATTTTAAACTTATCAATTAGAAGCAACATGGGTCATGGGAACAAATGAACAGATTCAATTTAATGTCCAGGTTAAATTCAAAAGAAACAAGCGATAGCATTTTCTGATATTCTTACATAAGTAAAACATCAAAGATTTTTAGCGAAACGTCCTACAAATGATCTTAGTTGTAAATTAATTTAGTTTAATTTAAAGTTATAGTTTTAACAACTTAGTAGTCTACTTGATGTATTTATATTTAAAGTAATCAAATATTCAATAAAAGAAGAAATTAAAGTTAAAATTTGAAGTGTAGTTACGTGTTCTCTTCATTTCATTTAAGATTATTTTCTCTTTCTGACTACATCAATTCAACTAATATCTTATCAAACACTTTTCAAGGAATTTTACCACTATAACAATGACACACTAATTTCGACTTTTTTTGTTTTTACTTTTCTGTAGTTGTTCTTAGACCTGTCAGCCGTCGCCGATAGCCGAATTCGCAGATTTTTTTTTATCTCAGCCTGAAAAAAATTATGTCAATTTCTTTGCTAAATAACACTCTTAAATGATAGCATTATATCTAGCCCTACTATTTGAAAGTTTATAGTCACAAAATTATGCTAATGACCTGTTACTTTTGAACGCATAAGATACATTTAGGCTACAATACATCTATAAATCTATCAGAGATGTTGGCCAAAAACATATTCTTCATCTGAGATGTTGTTCACCGTATATTAGCCGTAAATTAGCCGTATTTTTGTCAAATTCTTTACCGTAAATTAGTCACATTTGTACTACCTCAGCCGTAATTTAGCCGAATTTCAATTTCACACAAAATTATGGCTAAGCCAAATATTAGCCGAATTTGTCTGTCAGCCGGATTTTTTTTTAAAATTCGGCTGACAGGTCTAGTTTTTCTTCTGTCGTTGTTGATATTATGTTGATGGTGTATTGCAAAAGCGGACAAAGTCACATCATAAAAATCGGAAAAATGGCGTTTATTTCAACGATAATTATCTCTTGATTGTTAGTTTATTATTATACATATTTTTGGTCAATAGTAGACATAGTGGTACTTTGTAACATTGCTAAAAAATTTCACGCATTCCGTTTATGACTCGGAAATAATAGTGAATTAGCAAAATAGCTCTTGATTTTTGAGTTGGTCCACTTTTGCATAACACGTCCACATGTTTAACTTCGATTTCTCTTACAGGTTGTTATTGCATTGCCCACTACTCTCTTCCTCTGCTCTTTTCATCTGCTGTTTAATCCAATGCCTGTAATAAACCACTTTTGTGTATACCCAGCGCTTTCGGGATTTCCACATTCATGTGGCCCGGTACTAACAATACTTTCCAGACTCCAGATCGTTCCATATTGGCACATGAATGGACCACCGGAGTCTTCAGCACAGGAGTCTTTTCCTCCTTCTGGAAAGGCTGCGCATATCATGTTATCCGTGATGACGATGTTAGGGCTCCACAGCCGGCATAGGTCCTTGGTAATAATGGGCAACCTGTTCAAGCACGTCTGCTGGGTTCGTTGCCATTCCTAAACAAGAATTAAATAATCACAACGAAAATATTGAGCCCTACAGGCGCACTATGACTTAATACACAATCATGAGCATACACCGTACAAGCTATCAACACTATTACATAGTAAATAACAGAAGTTCACATGCATTATCCTCGTTGGATGGTGTTTTACAGAACTAATCTACGGCAGATTTTTATAGTTGAGATAAATTAGCCTAATTTAACATTTGAATGAATTTTAAGCAATCATTATATACAAAACACATTCCAATTACAATCATTAAAATTTAATAATCAGTTACAGCAATCAGTAACGTCCCAGTTTTATAGCTTTGCGGTAACACACTTGCTCGATAAGCAGGTTGTAACGGGTTCGAGTCCAAGCCGGATCGGTTTCGGACAGTTTCCTTCGATACGGAAGCCGATCTAAAACTAAGCTTCACAGTTTTACAGCTGTAAACCTGTGCTAGTGTACATAGTACAGGTTACATAGTTACATAGTTTTATATAGCTAGGTGTTAACTTAGCTAATATATTAGTATTTGTTAGTATTACATTAACTACTGTGCGATGAGCTTTAGATGAGCTTTATTGGTAAGCGCCGACACACGATTAACAAATAGCGGAGGCGTTATTATTTATCTGCTGTCTGAGCTGGGTTTGAACCCACGACTCTTCAATCATCTTACGCCTGAGCGCACCACACTGACCACTAGTCTCCGCCTCCGGTTGTCGTTGACGGTGAGCAGGGATGGCAGCGCGCGGCCGGCCACGTAGGCAGGGATATCATTTGTTTTGATTCCTTCGGCAGTGCATGACGGTGATTCAGGTTTCGTTTCCTGGAGGGATGATTTCGAGGGTTTGTGGCAGGGCAAGGTCAAGGTTAGTTCGAACATGTATCTGTTGTGTGTACAAAGTTTGGATGGTTCACTTCGAAGGAAGCGTACTGACCCGGATGCCAGAAAACAGGTTGAGAGGGATTTATCCAGCTTTGGAGATAACGGTTTGTTTGTTTGGACTTCAGACTTCAAGAGAGAGAGAGAGAAAGAGAGAGAGGGAGGAGGAGAGATTTGATATGATATGCTAACCTTGCACGTAGTTACTTTGATCATCCTTTCTATCTCATTCTCTTTCATCTCTACAGACATATCTCGAATCATATCGAAATCTCGTTTCTTAGTTTCTCTCTTATTTTAATCAGGCTTCAACCTTCTCTCACCTCTTTTAGTTCTCTGCTTTAGTATGCCCTTATTCAGATGTAATATTTCATAGAAGGTGAGTAGCATGAAATCGTAAATTTTCTCATCTGGGCCAAACCCCATTTAGGCTAATACTATTTTAGAAAAGTGACGTTATGCAGCCACAAATGAGCCTGTACAATAAGAATAAAATAATGAGATACCTAGGCTATCTCATCATTTATAATTTAGTTAAATAGGCATATTTACGATAATTAGAATATGTGCCGGATTTACAACGGTACAAACGGTACATCGATACCGGGCCTACCTTCAAAATTGAAATTTAGGGACCTACATATTTTATTACTTTTTGTTCATCATTATTATTTACTCCTCATTAGGGCCTACTGAGTAGGCTAGGATATTGAATCAATTCTTGATGTTAAAGAAACCACGATTCATATTATACTTTTTTCATGATTAATTTTATAATTTATAAAGAACGTTCATGACTACAAACAAACAAACATTAACATAATCTAAGTCAGAACACCCCCGAAAACAAACAGCATTAAAACGCTGTAAGGCAATAGACAGTCTCTACCAGAGGAAGCCAGTCTCTCGAGAATCACCGGAGCATTGAGTCATTTTTCTTCCAAGGTCTCTAATGAACTCAGCTCCTGTGAAAAATTCATTGGTCCCATGGTCTCGAGCGTCACCGTAATCACCTCATAGCTACTAGTCAGGTTTAGATACTAGACAGCTTGCGATCATCTGCTAATTCTGCAGCTCCTGCTATGGTAGACGCTGTCAAATGGATGTAAGATTTAACTATGGTATCTACAACAGTAACGTCCCACACTGCACAACGACCTGACGACCATGGAATCAACGTCAAACCATCAGGACG
>JAQFZF010003323.1:0-11468 GCA_034695365.1 Enchytraeus norvegicus
ATGGCTGGCCCTTGCAGCAGAGGTGCTCCTAGAAGAGTAGCTTCATTGGGAGAGTGAGTGAATGAACACAGAAGAGTACTCCTAGAAATGACATGCATGCCAATAACCTCACATTTGCTGATGTTTAAGCTAAGTCCAATACACTGACTTTCTTTCATCAGCCACTGCACATCCACTTCCACCTCATTACCACCAACTGTGACGTCATCCAGATAGCCGAAAGCTAACTCAGACTTAAGGGAGCACAATAGGGGATGTAGAGTAAGACTGAAGAGAAGTGGGCCAAGCGGATCTCCTTGCTGTACCCATTATTATTATTAAATTTTATTATTATGTATTTGGTTGAGTCGTTTCGTACTCGTAAAGGCACCGAATTTAACGTCAGTTTTGCTACCCAACAGATACATCAGTGACGGGCGATGCATTTGATTTAAACCGTGAAACTATGGAAGCCTAGTCGGACGCTTAACCAATGTTCTACTGGCTCAACCAGTAAGGTAAAGCGACTAAAATACTCGGATTGCTCTCCTGAGGTCCTGGTCTTCTAAATATATTTTGTTGTTTGAACAATTAAAATGTTAATTTATGAGGTTTTACCTGAACTGTGAATAATATCTTTATTGGAAAAATCATATATTAATCAGTCCGGTCCATTAGCGCAACAGGGTCAAAAATTTACTCGTGAGAAGCAAATTTATTTTCCGAAAGTTTACTATTTGCCTTCCATCTTTCATTGGAAACTCTGGGATAACATATTTTATGTGTAAGAAATTGTAAGAAATTGTGGGAAGGTGAAACGAAAAAACGGAAATGCTCCTCCCCTGTCAGCGTCAATGATCTTGTGTTCTTCTATGATTCTGTAACTTCTATGCAAGCCAATTTTAATATTCGCCTAGTGCCAGGATAATGTAGTCTAGAGTTATTTTTTATATGTTTATCAATTAATTCGGTATTATTTTTCTTCCCATAGAGTCATTTTCTTCCCATATCATAGTGACGTGCAATATTAGATCTATTAGCTCTTGATGAGAAAAGGTAGAAAATTTATACATAGCATTAGTTTCTGCTCATATTAAAGATAGTATGCAAATGCTGTCAAATTCGGCATGTCAAATTAATACATAATTTCTACATAGTCCTAATTATAGGTACTTCGATTTTTTTATTATTAGTACATAATTTGTATCACAATTTTTGTCAATCTGTTTCAAAACTGAGATTTGGCAGATCCAGTGCTGTAGTCTTATTTCTGGGAGCAATTTTGTTTTATCCTTATTTATTTTCGTTATTCGGTTTTGTTATTTGTTTCATAAACTTATACAATTGTATTTTAGAAAGACATTCTTTCGTAATGCAGTGCACATTTTCTACTGTTCTAATATTACAGTTTTGGTACTTTGTTTTGAGTTATCATTGGTCGAGCTTCACAGTATTGGTTGTTTTGAATAAATAAATATATGAATGAATAATAAATAAATAATGATTATTGTAATTCTTAGATTTTTGCAGACCGTTATTGTAAAGAATTGAAATATGCAAAAAAATCTTAATTAAGGTTGTCCAAAATCGATGGTAAAACCTAAACTTCATTCTGTAAACCTGGACATCCCATAAATATTTTAGACCTGGCATATATATATGTAGTAACATTCTTTAAAATTGTCAACTTGATATATTTCTCACAAATGTGGTAGCCAAGTTATAGGTAAAAAGTAAATAGGTTGATACTTAAGTTTAGTAAGTGCAGTTCTATCATTTTAAATTATGTCTACATGTTGTTCTACTAACCAACATGTAGATTGCTGGTGGTATAAATACTAAATATTTATTAAGAATTGTAATTTTGACTACCATGTTTGTAACTGAAGTGTTGTAAAATGAACCTCTCCATGCATAATTGCCTTTTCTTATGCCTTAATTGACCAGCATGTATATATTTTTATTGACCTACTGTTTCTATTTATGATATTTTTTTACAATTCTGTTTTTGTATATAATTGTATGCTATTCGTTTATTGTTAATAATCTGCCGTATATTCGTTCTGTACATTTAATTTGTATGATTGATCATACATGTTTATAGTTTTGTAAATGAAAACGATATTATCATTATGCTAGAGTCCTAATTTGATTGTAAACGTAATAATAAATTGATTATTGAGTAAGCCTAATTAATATCTATGTATGAGGCTCTTGTATGAGTCTGCCTGCTATAGTCTTTTTTTATCGACTGAATTTACTCTTTGTCAGTTTTGCTGATAAGAACAGCTGGAGACCAGTGCCGTATTAACCCTTGGCAGGGCCCCTAGGCTTGGAGCTTCTTTGGGCCCTCGACATCCACCATCTACCCCCCCCCCCGCGAATTTCACGCTCTCCTTTCGTGCAATATATTAAAATAAAATTTGATATACTTTTATGGGGTAGAAAAAGTGCAATCTCCGGAACAGTTTTTGACGAGAAGTGACAAGTAAATGCTTTTGGAAAAGTATCATAGTGAACAATTGTTTGAAACATTCTCAATGCAATAAAGGTCCACTCAATGCCCTCTTTGTCACAAATATCACCCTTTTGAAGTTTTGACTTATCCACACAGTATTCAGGTTCATTCATGTACTCCTGAAAATGAACAGTATATTCGGAAGCAGGTATAGGACTAGAGGTCTTCTGGGCATGTTTTCACCAGCCTCTCTGCAGCATCCCTCAATTGTCACCATTTAAGCTCTCTTTGTGTACCTTCTTAGTACACCGGCTCATTTTCCAGACCGATTTTGATCTTCCCTTTCTCAAAAACTCCAAAGCATCTCTTAAATTGGCAACATAATCATTCAATGTCCATACGAGCTTGACGGCTTCGTTCAGATTCAGATTTACATTTGTACTCTTCTGCGTAATGCTTGTCTTTTGGAGCTTTTCCAAGACGATAGCTAGATCAGAACAACAGTGAGATGCAATTTTCCAAGGTATTAAATTTTGATAAAACATCTCATGCCTCTCATCTTGCTCCTCTAGTGTCACTCAGGCGTTTGAGAAAAGGCAGGCCACTGCGGGCATTGGCTCAAAGTTAAAGATGTCGGAATCACCCACTGTTACCTTATTAAGTAGCCTATTGGAATATGGACTTAAGTTAAATTTTAGAATTTAGAGTTAAGGTCGTTAATTATGACAATTACAATGTTGTGGCTATCAAAGGCGATTTGACGGTTATCAACAATAATTATAATTATTCAATTTTCGCACATTATTTAAGAATTAAGAACATATTTTCTGTGAAAAAATTCTTGCTGGCGTTCATGGGCCCTGTTTGTCGTGGGCCCCTAGGCTTAAGCCTTGTCAGCCTTATGGATAATACGGCCCTGCTGAAGACAGAGAAAAATGATACACCATGGTTATGGCCGAGTGGTTAGAGCGTCGGCCTCCGAAGCAAGAAGACCTGGTCAACAAGGAAAATAACCCCAGGTGTCTGGTTGGTTAGTGGATATCGGCGCTTGCCGCATTGTGAGCTCTAAACGGCAATGGTACTTCTAATCATGGAGAGAGGAAGAAATATAAAATACCAAAACCGCAACTAAGAAAGAAAACAGGCAAGTGCGTTCTGTCACATGTGAGAATATACGAATTGAAAAAAAGACATTGACCTCCAAATCCCGAACAGGACAAATAACTTGATTGAAGAAAAGAAGATATCAAGCAATTGAAGCAAACCGAGAAAGTATAATTATAAAAATACGGTGTGAATAATAAAGAAATGTCCAAAGTTCCAAATGCAGAAAATATACATAACCAGTTAGGAATGAACATAATATTAGTCTGACCACCAATATTATTTACGTTATGCTGCTCGGCCTCACAAAAAAAAACACGAAATCTTTGTCTTCATCAATGGCGGATCCAGGAGGGCGAGGTGTGGATATCCCCCTAAAATCCACAAATTTATGAAAACGACGGTGAATTCTGCGTGTTCGGACTAATGTCTTAACTCATGCACTTTTTGACCATTTTCGACAATATGCCCCCTCCCCAAAGAAACAAATAAATCGGACTGGATCCGCCACTGGTCAAACCTACTGCAACAGTCATTGTTAGTTCACTACGGCATAACTTCTTCATATAGTAAATCGTATTCTGACGGCGTGCAATGACATCTTTGATTTGTATAAAATATAATTTATTGAACATTGTATTTTACTCTCTCATTGGACTATACTTAGAGCTTGAAATGATTAGTGGCATACGATAACACAGTCTGAGCATCTCTCACAGTGTCACGCTGTCACATCTCGTCTCTCTCGAGTTGAGAGACACTTGAGGCCAAGAAATCCTCAAGACTTTACTGTCACGTGCTGTATCCCGGCTGCAGTTATACTTATCACTGGATAGATAAGAAACAACTTATCTATGGATTGATAACGAACTACTTATCTATGGATTGATAACGAACAACTTAGCTATGGATTGACAAATCAAATCAAATAGCGGTTGAACGTCCGGTTCATCATCTGACGACGATATCAGGGACGTCTCAGACAGCATATGTCATACCAGCTGGTCCACACAAACGCTCCCGGAAAGTACATATGCTGAAAGAGAAAAACGGGTCAAGACGGTGCAGAGCCATTTATCCATAAAAACATCGATTAATTAAACAAAATTATCTAAGGAGGAAAGTAGTGAGTTTTGAGTTTGCCACAGAAAGTAGATATTGTGGTGCAGTATCGAATATGAAGAGGCAAAGCGTTCCACGTTGTAGGAACAGAGAAGGTGAAGAAACGGCGGCCCATAGCAGTACGAATATCAGGAACATTAAGAAGTAAAGAATAAGAAGAACGGAGAGAGCGAGGGGATACAATGATATAGAATAGAAAGACACAAGATCAGCCAGATAGGAGGGTTGTTTATATTGAAGGACTTTAAAAGTCCGTACAGCAATCTTGTACTTTATGCTCTCAGAAATTGGCAACCAGTGAAGAGTTCTTAGAAGATCAATGATATAGTTAATCATTAAAGTACATGGTTAATCCGGCCCAGCCCCCCCCCCCCCCAAGGGCCAGAGCTGTCCCGCAATCAACAAATTTGTTTCTTCCATGTTGGGGGATCAAAATGGCAAGATATCGATCAAATTGCAATGCTTCAATAACAAACAACTTATCTATGGATTGATAACAAACAACTCATCTATTTTTTCTCACCTACTTAGTCATACTGGGTAACAGTTTTACTAACAATAAAAAGCTGTAAAGCTAAGTGTAACGTCTGTTTCCACTTCTAAGGATAGGCCTGCTGTTAGAGATGGATCCTGCTGGGAGTCGAACCCGTGACGTCCTATTTATCGAGCAAGCGTGTTACCGACTACGCTGTCCAATAGGGACCCTTGTATAACAATACTCATTATCTATTCAGTTCTCTGCCAAGCGACAAGTTCAAGACACGAAGTACAGTCTATTAGATTGCTCATTAATGAGCATACCAGCGGACAACAAAGAAGGTGATCTCGCCACAATAGTTTTAACAGTTTAGAACCAGTTTCGTCGATTACGTGCAAAGATATCTGAAATCTGATAGCCTACCTATGATACCGGTTGCTATTTTAAAACAAACTTCGTAAAAGCCAAACTTACAATTTTCCTTACATCAATAACATTAGACACCATTATTACGCTACAGTCTTTCTTCGTATTAACAAATATAGCTATCTATATTATACGCTATCTTAATCAATTGTATACGAATTATTCCACTAAGTGCACAGTACTTAACTGATGTGTGCTATGTGGGATTAAGCTGTAGTAGCTCCTCAATCTTTGTGACGGTAGTGCTCGATTGTGTTGAGCAATCTTGAAGAGAAATCTTGTGCTTCTGAACCTTGACGTTAAGCACACAGTGACTCAAACCTAACTACCATACATACGATTGCCCTTGTTTAACATTTGACAAGTTTTGCAAGCTAAACACTAACAACATTGCGGTAGGCCTATAACACTGGGCAACAAGTTTTTTGCCCCTGATATGAAATCATGTGTTCTTTATTAATTCCGACCTGCTGATTCCAAAACTGAAATTAGAATATTCCTATCACGTCAGAAAAAAAAATTATTCACAAATCAAAATTGTTATATTTTCCCGTTTTTAGCTTAGAAGCAAAAAAAAATTTTGTGACATTTCACAAACGGTATATGACATACAAAAAAGGATAGCATTTTTGGAATCAGCGCACCCGAATTAGTGAAGAACATATGTTTTTTTCCAAAATACATCTCTTTCAGAAATGTTCTTCCTATGCAAAGCGCACTGCGGCATATGCGGCAAAACTATCAAATTTGTTTTTGGCATAACTTAATAACGGTATGTGATAGAGCAAAACTGAATTTATTTTGGGAATCAGTGTGTCAAATTTAGTCTAGAGCACTTATTTTATCTAGGATACAACAACTTCAGAAATTTATGAGATATTATTACTTTGTACAATTTTTATATGCAAAATAACCAAAACTTGGTATTGGCATATCTTCAATATAGTGCGTGATAGAGTAAAACGGATTTCATTTATGAAAGTAGCATACTAAGTTTAGTCTGAAGAACATGTATAATGCAAAATACAGCTCTGTAAACAATTGTTAAATGCTATTTTAAAAATTGGAAAAATACATAAAATATTTACTTTTTACTTTTGGAATATCTGAAAAACGGTATGTTATAGAGCAAAATAGATTTCATTTTTGAAATCAGCATACCCCAATTAGTATTAAACACCCATTTTAATCCATAGTACATCATTTTTCAGATTTTTACTGGTTTTGATATTTTAACATTGTAATAAGCAAAATGGAAAATTTGACATTGAAATATCTCAAAAACTATGTGATGGAACTAAACGGATTTCATTTATTAAATCAGCGCACCAAAATTAGTCTAGAACTCTTATTTGTATTAGAGTAGCAGACAAAAAATTGCAATTTGTTGCCCAGTGTAATTTACGGATATTTGCATAATATTGAAACAAGTATTTATAACATTATCAATTATTATCAATAAGTATAGGCTTCTAATATGAATAGTTTAGTCTTGGAATATAGACCTATTTACAATAAGGTGATATAATTGCAGAATCAGCATCCGGCAGTGCCAAGTAAAGTTTACTTGTCAACATTTGGTTGAGTATCTATGCAGGCAGCAGGTCTATTATATAACCATTGGCCAGAATTAGACTTAGTCGACTGTAGAATATAATTAGCGCAAGTTATAGCCTACACAGTATAGTTTTACATTTATGATTAGACAATAATAATATTAAATATACCCTACTCGATAATATATGTAGATACCAGGACCTATACTCACGTTGTACATAATATACAGTGTTAGATTGACATATACAGGGTGGGCCAGAATAAATGCAACTACTTTGACGGCTTATAACTTTCACAACTTTCATATGAGCGTCTCACTCAATATATTAAATTTTAGCTAATTATCCATTCTATGATTCTGCCAAATATCTAAAAGATACTGCTAAAAATGTTTGAGAAAATGTCATCATTCACGGATGCTTCATTTTCAGTAAAATAACGTCAAATTTGAAAGTGTGAAACTTAAGATATTGACTTTATGCATTTATAAGCCTAATAACTTTAAAGACCACTTTTGAGAACTGAAAAACGATTCAATTCCCATCAGATGATGTAGGATTTTCCTTAATAAAAATGGAATAAACGTTATTAGGAGTCATTATTCACTGTTGGGTTGCTATCAGTCAGGCACTCGTGGACTTTACCATCGATAAGAGGTGAATGCAGTTATTCTGGCACACTGTGAACACATTGAACATTTGTTCGACTAATTCTATATTTACTTAAGACATTAATTGTAAATTCAATACGGTTTTTTAAATTACTAGGCCAATAAATGCATAAAGTTGATTTTTAAGTTTCAGACTTTCATATTTCACTCTATTTCACTGAAAATGAAGCATCCGTGAATAATGATATTTTCTCAAACAATTTTAGAAGTGCATTTAGATATTTGGCAGAATCATAGAATGGATAATTAGCCATAATTTGATGTATTATGTGAGATGCTTGGATAAAAATTGTGAAAGTTATAAGCCGTCAAAGTAGTTGCATTTATTCTGGCCCACCCTGTACAATACATTTAGGCTAATTTACATACATGTAGGTCTAGCCTACATAATGTATTATTGAAGTTACATGCATATACGTGTGTGTGACTGATGGCTGATCTTTAACTGATTAGCTCTGACGTTACATAGAGCAAGACGATATCGTGAAGTCAATTTAACTTCTTTTTAGTTGTATATTTTAACACATGACATACGCACATGCTAGTCTTAGTTGCTGTTTTTGTATTTGTTATGTTTTACCACTGATAAATCGTACATTTGACTTTTGATTGCGCACAATGCAGCAAGCGCATGTACACCATGAACCTTCCAGACACCCTGTGGTTATGTTTTCAGAAATACTTGCTTTGAATCCAGGAGTCAGCTCGTCGCTAATGGTGCCATTGAACGATTAGGGCCTAGCATCAAACTAGATTTTTTACTCTTTAGTTTGTTATTTCACGGAAGTTTGGAAGTGGTCGGTTATTAAGCCGTCAAGTATAACCGACAGCTTGAAGTGGTACTCGAGTTATTTACCGTCCAGCGCTCTTGTATGAGTCTCGCCAGCGTCCGAGAGATCCTGTGAAACCGGAAGTTAAACAGGATTAGGCTACTTCTATCGAAAGATTCAGGAAATTTTGAAGAATAGAGCCGATTTTAGCGTTGATGTTGCCTCTCAAAGGCGTCATCAGTTGTGTCAGCGCCTTGAGTAAAAAAGCTCTAATCCGACCAGACACGTGAATGGACCCGACACGACCCGACACGGATGGACATGAGCCGACGATGGACCCGACCCGTCCCGACCCGTTGATGGACCCGAGCCGTGGATGGACCCATGAACAACTCTGATCCACGGCAGTCTGTCTGTGCCATTCGTCGTGCTTTACTATTCTGCAGATGATTTATTCCTCTTTCTTCTTCTTACACATGCCTAGTTTATGTGTAGTACTGTTTCTGCCAGCGTTATCCTATCACTAATGTTATGTGCATGCAGTGGCTTACCCAGAAACAAATCTAGGGATGCTATTATCTGGCTTGATTGCTTAATATCTTGTTCTATAAATGCACAAAAAATAAATTAGAACATTTTCTTTTAAATGATTGGTCCCTATGTCGTGTGGAGTAAGGCCCGTAACTAACGGATGAGCCTCTTTACTGTGGTTCCGAGTTGTGTAATTCGAATTCCTGACTCTCCCGTTACCGATACACTTTCTGAAAAGGAAACCGACATTAAACTCGGCTTTAATATTTAGACTTTTAGAAGAGGTATTTTATATGAGGGCACACACTCCCTGCCTCCATATGCATTACCGTGTATATAGGCCGCATACTCCTATCGATGCCAGATTGTGTGTCTGTCAAAACACTCGCGCGTCACCGCGAGAAAACAAACTTCGCGCAGACGAGTCCAGCGCGCATGCGCACGTGCAGATAGAAGTAGATAAAATATCTGCTTGTTGTTGATGCACGCTTGACGTCTGATTCCAACCCTCTACCAATCATCCCTGGAATATTATGAGTATCAACTTCAGATAAGAGTGAAAGATGCAACATCCCTCAACTTGGGGATGGAAATATGCATTGCCAAATATGAATAAAATGGCGGACCAATGTCTGTCTTATTATTGTAATCTGAATGTACAATCTTTCAAGAAAAAAAGAAAAAAGTGAGTACAGACTAAATCCAGTTCAGCTACTTATAGCTAGAGTTAGACCAAGATATTGTAGTATGCTACATAATCGCGGTTGACCCTGTAACTGAACGGTCAGTTAGAATTCCCTTCCCAACACTTCATCCCCTCAGACTCCCCTGATGATGACCGTTACTCTCTTGACCCTGACTCTTGACACTTAAAAATAGTAATTTGAACCAACTTACATGTAGCGCATGGGTGTGAACAGAGAACTATGGTAGCAGCTTGCTTCTTCCCATTGTGTCCAACCATCGTTACCAATGAAGGATTGACACCAGACCAGTAGCCTATAATATATAATTGTATATACGTTCCAAAAGCAACTGGTGTCGTTCCTAGAGGACTACAGACTTATGGAAAACAGGGGAGTGAGGAGACGGGTCTAATAATTATGATTCTATAATAATTGTAATAATAATAATTAATTAGTCAAAATCTGTCTACTTGCTAGCGCATAAAAAATTTATAAATTTAAAATGCGTTGAAATGTTCATAACAGTTCAATGTTTTATCTGGAAGTACCTAAATATGCTGTGCAATGTGCATGTGCAATTCCCGGTTCAGCCGATCAGAGAGGGAAAACTTGGACGTACAAGTGGGATCGTTGATCGTGCGTTGTGCACGAAATGGGTCTTAAAACAAGCATCTGATGCTTCCTGACCCATATCCCCGTTATTATTATTATTATTAATGGTGCATCGATGGAATATTTGGTTAAATTGCCAAATGGAAGCTTAGTTTCATATTTCTGATTCAACTGACAATTGACTCATTTGTTCTGTTTGGAATGTCATTTATATTGATTTAACTGATCTGGTACACAATCAGTTAAAACTTGTTAAATATTGCTCTGGAAGAAAATGTACAAACAGCCTAATATAATTTAGTCTGTAGCATATTTTGCCTACACACGACTTTCACATAAACAATAGGACGAGAGTAAAAGAATGATTTGATGTATACTTGAGTGTATCTATGGGTCAGGGAAAAGTTTTACGGCTGAATAACAACTGTCGGTTAACGAAACTCTGCAACTTTTCATGTTCACCGACAATTTGTTTGTTGATACAGAAATAGAGATAGAAAAGATGAAGGCTTCTTCCACTAATAACAGAAGGGTGAATGGTAATGAATAATTAAAAATACATACTATAGCTGCATCAATGAAATTGATGCTAGTTTTAGATACCTATCACAGTATATGTATGATAAATAAAAGCTATCGAGGATATATTGCATCGTTAAATAAATATACCATTTATATAATATCGCACAGGGAAATAGTCCAATCTGGGTGCAAGCTGCAAACAAAACACGCCCAAGATACAGATTCGATAACAACAGTTAGCATAGAAATCTAGGCTATACTTGGAATTCTGTCATATTAAATTTTTGTCTTCTTTCATATTCAATTTTTGTCTCAGACGATTCTCCAGAAAATAATAAAATTCCTGACAGTTGTTTGCATAACTGAAAGCTAGTTAATTTAGTGCTTGATATCAATTAATTTAACTTGAGACCGAAATAAAAATTGTACGAATTGTGATACAGTCTGTAATAAACTTTATATATATATATATATAATAATAATAATAAGGTGTCAGTGGAAGAGGATGTGAAGTGGCTGATGAAAGAAAGTTAAAGTATTGGACTTAGCTTAA
>JAQFZF010003324.1:0-11467 GCA_034695365.1 Enchytraeus norvegicus
AAAACTGGGGGGCCAGAATGAAAACTGGGGGTGGGGGGCCCCCTGGCCACCCTCGGCGCCGGGCCTGTGCTAGATTAATGACAGTCGTCACCTGCGTGCTGAACGCTTCGAGAAGAGATCAGCTCCGAAACGTAGGGGTCAACTCTGACCAATGGTGCACCTTTACTATTTGAGCGTATTATAATATTCTACAGACCACGACCTATGGGATAAGAACAGGCCAGAACCCGTGGACCCCATCAAGTTTGGCAACATTCATGATTTCTACGACATCTGTGAAGAAATTGGAACGTAAGTCTAAACAAAATTAATGATGTTCCTTAGATACAAACAAATATTTGCAATGTTCTAGAATGCATGAATTTAGCAGAATATACTTTAGCTGTAATTTTAAACACTATCATACCCGTTTTGCAGTATTTGGTCCGGGAAACTTGAAAATTATTATACCAACCGACAATTGCCTGAGTTACGTATGAGGTGACTGACGCAGCTACTGCAGTGAAGGGTAGGGAGGCCATGACTTCTGTGTGCTTAACCTCTCAAATTTCAAACTTGCGGCCGCAAGTCCAATCGGGTGTGACCTATAGCTAGACTACCTTTCTCTTTACTGTTTCAAAAAACGCCTCTGAGATACCTTGTATATGGAATATAGAGGCGCTATGTAATATATTTTTTGCGCAGTATCTTACTTCCTATTAATTACAATTAATTAATAACTACAAATAATTATACTATTAATTGTACTTTTGCCACTTAACTGTTACTATTTAGATTACATTTACAGATGATATTACACCGTAACAGTTACTTTAATAGTACTTCTATGGTTTTACTATTATTTTACACTTTTCTGTAACAATTACTTTTTATGACATTTGCAAAATTATTGTAAGTATCCATTTTTTACAATTGTTTTACACGTTTCTTTAATTATTACTCTTTTTGTAACATCTGCATATATATTACAACTATATATACTATTGTCTACGCAATTTTCCAGCGGAGCATTCGGCGTGGTCCACAGATGCGTGGAGAAGGGAACGGGAAAGAACTTCGTTGCCAAGTTCGTCAACACGCCCTACCCCACAGATAAGAACACGGTGAAGGCTGAGATTGCTCTGATGAACCAGCTGAGACATCAGAGGTTGCTTAACCTCCATGACGCCTTCGAGGACCAGCACGAAATGGTGCTTGTGATGGAATAGTTAGTATCAATCAATCAATTAACCACTCAATCAATTAGTCAGTCACCAGCCTCGTTCACAGCAGCCACCATGTTTTTTACCAACTTCCAAGTTCTTCACAGTAAACTCTGTGTCAGATATTTCGTGAGGTCAATCAATAAATTAATCAATTGATGAATCAACCAATCAATCAATCAATTGTCAGCACACTCTACCCCTCAGACAACACTGTATAGTGAAGGCTGAGATAGCCTTAATGAATCAGCTGAGGCACCAGAGGTTGCTCAACCTCCATGACGCCTTCGAGGATCAACACGAAATGGTTCTAGTGATGGAATAGTTAGTATCAATCAATCAATTAATCAAACAATTAATCCATTAATCAGCAAGCAATCAATCAATCAGTAAGCAATAGTTAGTATTAAATTTTCTTTTTACTTTCGTTTAAAGTTACTCTGCAATCGGAGAGTAAAATCTGGGATGTACATTATTGTACAATCCCTTCGTGGGTCGGATAATTGGAAGCAATTAGTACGTAGTAGGTGACTACTTCGGAAGATTGCGAAGGTTAATACAGGTCTGGCATATATGATTCAATTACTAAATTGGATTGTATCGATTGCATAGATCCCCAGATTGTATCTGGGATCTCACCGTCAGATTAATGACTATGTCACCTGCGTGCTGAAATCGCTCAGGATCAGGTTCAGTTCCGCGCCTACGTTAGGTAACGAAGATATTGTGTGACATACACAACCTTTACCTGTACCTTGTATTACGAGTTTAAATTACAACCTTTACAATACAATAATTTTAATGAGTTAGAAATCAACTTACTTGTTTAAATCCATGTCTAACTTAACGAAAACTATCTTAATTATGACATCTACAATACAATACAATACGGGTCCAACGTCCGTCCCACCATCCGACGACGACAGCAGGGACGTGTAATACGTCGTGCATAATATATACATATATACAGTTATTCCGTCAAATTAATATAACAACAAACTAAAGTATGCATTGACATAGGCCTAACTAATTACCAATGTATTTAATAGCTGAGCCAGAAGCACATCGATTACTTGCCGGACTCGGGTTCCATAGGTTCACGGCTAGAATCTCAGGGCTCACCCGTCACTGATGTAGCCGTTAAGCCGAGAAACTGATATTAAATTAGATTTTAACGTTTAACCTTTAAGTTCAATGCTTTGTCAGATTATGTTTTGTCAATAATATCACAGTGCACAAACATGACTATATGAAAAATATCACTGTGAAAAAAGGGTATGTAAACGATCAAGAAGTAAAAGATATTACATTGACGTAATAACACCGCTAGTTTAGCGGTGGTTTCGTAACCCGCAACCATTATCAGGGACGGCATGTTCATATAAATTATTTAGACACAAGAGAGGCCTAGCCGTCTAGGACATACAGTTAAGTTCAAGAAATATATTAATATACGTACAGTAGCCCTGGTACAGTAGTCTAGCCACGATTCATTCGATACTAATGAATCTTTTTGACAAGAACGTGCAAGACTGTGTACACCCATTTTAATGAAAATCTTTAAAAAAATAAAACATTGACTGATTGATTGATTGATTGATTGACTGATTAATTGATTGATACAGTTTATCAGGAGGCGAACTATTCGATCAGATATCCGATGAGAACTATAAGATGAGTGAATCAGAAGTCATACATTACGTTAGACAAGTGTGTGAGGGTCTGACTCACATGCATGAGCAGAACATTGTACATCTAGACATCAAGGTATACATTGAAATACTAATATATACACTAGAACAATAATATATTGCTCTCTCATGGCTACATAGTACCAACCGGATGTTGATGTGTGTTATTTTATTTTATTTTATTAATTTAATTTAATTTAAGTTAATGTATATTGTATCAGTACTTCTTTGGTTTGGGTTACCTTTTTTTATCAGTAAATTTTCACCCAAATGTCATGATCTACATAGAATGTTAACTATACCATTAGTTCTTTCTTCCGTAGCCTGTAATTTTATAATAATTTACAGTCAATTAGCTTAACCCCAATCTTTGTGACGGTAGTGCTCGATTGTGTTGAGCCGCCTTGAAGAGAAGCCCTTCGGGTTTCTGAGCCTTGACGTTGGACACACTCAAATCTACCTATCCGTATATGTTCAGACATGATCCCAGCACAATGCTTAGACCACACTAGTTTCCTGTATTAATTGTTTTTTGTATTATTATTATTTTTGCCACTCCATTGATTAATCGTACATTTGCCAAAATTGTGCATCGAGATCTCAAGGTTTGGTCTAGCTTCTTCAGCTTTTATATCCGTACATTTTCATACGTGTCCTAAATCCTATTTTCCTTTCTTAATTACGGTTTTAATGTTTTTATTATATTTACCACTCCATGGTTAATCGTACCTTTCCGAACATCCCACATCTAGAAATCAACGCTTGGGCTAGTTTTTTCCCCCGTATAATTACACACATGATGACATGTGTGAAACCTGTGCAGTGTTCATCATAGTTTCCTATTTTTGTTGCTGTATTTTTAGTTTTTAGTCCATTTATTTTTATCACTCGAAGTTTAATCGTACCCTTGCCTCCAGATAGCGCCTCTATGGCTGCTATATTGCAGGTACACGCTAAACGTTACAGACACCCTGGTGTTTCCTTTTTGCTGACTGACCTGGGATTCTTACCTGGATCACTGACTTCTGAGGCAAACACTCTACCAATGTCACCAACAGCCGGAGCGTTAGGCCGATAGACTTTGGGCTCATCCCGAACAAATTGATTGATGTATTGAATAACTGATTAATCGTGTTTCTTATATAATTTTATCTATTCCAGCCTGAGAACATTATGCGTACAACAAAAAGGCGTCGTGATGTGAAACTGATTGACTTGGACTCGCCACTAAACTCTACTAATAACAGATTGATTGATTGAATAACTAGGTAGATAGGTTTAAATGTGTTTAACGTCAAGGTTCAGAAGCCCGAAGGGCTTCTCTTCAAGACGGCTCAACACAATCGAGCACTACCGTGACAAAGATTGGGTCAAGCTTATTACAGCTTTACTCCACACAAAGTGCCCTGCAGTCTATTACAGACCACTGAGTCGGAGAATTTGTATTGAATAACTTGTTATTATAACTTAATTATCTTGTAATTACTAACTTATAAATGGTATTTTTAAATATATTGAATAACTAGTTATTATTGTGTTATAATCTATTCCAGCCTGAGAACATAATGTGCACCACGAAGAAGAGCCGAGATGTCAAGCTGATAGACTTTGGACTGGCTACAAAACTGGATCCGGAGCAGGTGGTGAAGGTGTCGACAGCCACTGCTGACTTCGCCTCACCTGAGGTCGCTGACCACGAGCCTGTGGGCTTCTACACTGATATGTGGGCAGTGGGGGTACTCAGCTATGTGCTGTAAGTCTCTCTCTCTCTCTCTCTCTCTCTCTCTCTCTCTCTCTCAACAAGAAAGAAAAGTTAAAACACAACAACGCTCTCTCTCTCTCTCTCTCTCGCTGTCTCTGTCTCTCTGTCGTCTGTCTGTCTTTCTCTCTGTCTCTCTCTCTCTCTTTGTTTTTGTCTGTCCCTCTCTGTCTGTCTCTCTGTCTGTCTGTCTTATCTCTCTCTATCTCTCTCTCTTTGTCTCTCTCTCTCTCTGTCTCTCTCTCACTCTCTTTCTGTCTGCCCCTGTCTGTCTATTTGTCCATATGTCTGTCTGTCTGTTTGTCTGTCTCTCTTTCTCTCTCTCTCTCTCTCTCTCTCTCTCGTACTGTCTGTCTCTCTTTCGATAAAGGTTAAAGCTGAATTTAACGTCAGTTTCGCGGCCTAGCGGCAACATCAGTGACAGGCAAGTCCAGGGATTTCAACCGGGAACCAATGGAACTCGAGTCGGACACTTAACCGATGTGCTAACTGGCTCAGCCACAGTGACGAGGGAGCTCTGTGATTTGAACCGTGTACCTTTTTAATCACGGTCCACACGTTAAACCAATGCGCCATTCTTTGAACGTCAAAAACAATATAATACAATAGCCTATGATTTAATATTCGTTCATTATCCTACAAGATATCAGGGGCGTCGCCAACTGCACAAGCAATACTAACTTGTTCACTCAAGCACAGTTAGCAAGTTACAAGTGCTGAAAGAGAACAGGGGTCAACAGTGATCAAACAAGGTGCAAATCCATTAATCCATAAAATCAACAATAATTTAAACCATACTGCATACTTAATGCTCGTCCGTTACATCGCCTTCGGATGAGGAACCGGACTTTCAATTTGAATTTGTTTTCTGTAGGCTAAGTGGGCTATCACCGTTCGCTGGAGGCGACCGAGATGACACCCTGGAAAATGTTCGCAAGTGTTCCTGGAAGTTCGACTCGGAAGGTTTCAGAAATATCTCAGACATCGGAAAAGATTTCATCTCAAAACTTCTCATAAAAAATCCGTCGTAAGTACAAATTGTGCGTTTTAGCTATTCTTGCAACAATCATTGACTGTAGTAGGTAGGTAGGTTTGAGTGTGTTTAACGTCAATGTTAAGAAACCCGAATGGCATCTATTCAAGACGGCTCAACACAATCTAGCACAACCGTCACAAAGATTGGGGTTAAGCTTATTACAGCATTACTCCACAAAGCGACCTGCCGTCTGTTACAGAACGCCGAGTCAGAGTATCAATTTCAAATTAAATTGGTATCCTATTTGTATCAAATTTAAGCGTCTTAGAACAATGACTGTAAATGATAAAACAAAACTTATGTAAAATACCTAATTATCAAAAAGGTGTTCAAGGAACTTTCGTAATTGATGAGTTGACTAGTTACATATAACTATTAATTAGTTAAGAGAGTTAAGCCTTCAAATGGCTGGATAAGACATTGCCTGCGATTACTAGTTCACTTTGATGAACCTTTAGAAATGTGATTCTAAAGAAGGATTCGGCTGAAATTTTCTTAATTAACAATTCCTGGGAAGAGTTTGAGTAAAAAAAACTACTAAGTTAAGCAGAAGATAGAAGAAACAAAATTTAATGTTGCCCCGTTATTGTATTGTAAATGACAGATAAATTATTAGTTAATGAATGAGTGAATTAGTGAATGTTCGATTGATTGATTGATTGATTCTTTTACCCTGGGTGAAAATAGCCCGGTTGGCTTTTATGAAAGCAATTGATTAAAAACAGAATAAATCGGGGTCCGGCTACTCGAGATCGACTAGATTGAAAGAGTCGCGAAAGTAGATCGCATTAAACCTCTTCAGAGCTATGGAGAGCCTCTGCCAAGGAAAAGAGGTCTCTCGCTGATCCTGGTTATGCAGTGCAATCTGTCTGCCGATGCCGTTGATGAAATCAGCTCCACAGGGGTTCATCGGGCCCATAGTCTCCATAGCCACCGGAATTACCTCGTACCCACTGGCTACGTTTCGATATTTATCCAGTTTTCTGGCAGCCACAATTTCAGTGCTCCACCTGCAGTCATCGACGTAAGAAATGTTGATTGACTGATTGATTTGTGATTAATTGATTGATTGATTGTTTTTTTATCCCGGGTATAAACAGCCCTGTGGGTTTTATAAAAACGATTCATTAAGAATGTAATGAATCGTGACCCGGATACTCGAGATCGACTAAATTGAAAGAGCCGCGAAAGTAAGCCGCATTAAACCTCTGCAGAGCGATTGAGAGGTTCTGCCAATTAAAAGAGGTCTCTGGCTGATCCCGGGTATGCAGCGCATAAATTGATTGATTGATTGATTGATTGATTGATTGATTGACTGCAGGAAGAGAATGACTGTCCATGATGCTATGGAGCACCCTTGGCTTGTTGGGGACCACTCTGACCTCAACAATAGAATACCCTCCAGCAGATACAACAACATCCGCAAACAAATCAAAAACAGATACGTAAGACATTCTGTGATTACTGACTTTAATAAAGTTATATTAATGGTTTAATGTCCGTTTCCTCATCCACGAATGAAGTCAGTGATATGTATTTATAATATACTAGCATTGGTGTTCAGCGAGTTGTATTTTCACACCTCTTTTTCTTAACTAACTCAGAAATATTTTCAGAAACTTCAATAGTTCGATGGCTCTTGATTTGCAATAACTATGAATACATGTAGTTGAATACTTGCTTAGTACAACTTCGTAATAAACTGCAGGGTGCTCTGGTGGATTGAAAGCTGTATTAAGCTTTGCTATTCAGAACAAATCTTTATGACGGTAGTTGCTCGATTGTGTTGAGCCGTCTTGAAGAGAAGCCATGTGCTTCTGAACCTTGACGTTAAACATACTCAAATATCTTGGAGAGTCTTGATAAGAGTGTATTGAATCTTTGAGAGTTGGAGTAAAACGCTAGAGAGAGAGAGAGAAGGAGAGAGAGAGAGAGAGAGAGAGAGAAAACTATTCTTTATTATTCATTCAAAAAACCTGAAAGCTAGGTCTAACGTCTGTTTCCGTATCCAAGGATGCAGTCATTGACGGACCCGGCTGGGACTCGAAGCCGTGGCCTCCGGCCTATCAGGCAAGCTTGCTACTGACTAGACTATCCAACCTGGATGAATAGATGAAATGACAATCCATTGTGATTTTGTTTTTTAACTGACTATGGACATTAACTAAAAATAGTGTACATTTATGTAAATTGTTGGAGACGTCCCTGACATCGTGTCAGATGATGATACGAACGTTAAACCGTATTGCATTGCACTATTGTATTGTTCCTACTTCCAATGTTGTTTTCTATTTCAGTTCTGCGATAGATTATTTGGTGGGCGCATTGAAGTCCCTAGTGTCGTCGTCAGATGATGAAATGGACGTTAAATTGGCATTGATTGAGTGATTGATTATTGTTTTTTGCAGGCTGACTGGCCTACACCGCTGCCGGCTATTGGCCGCATTGCTAACTACAGTTCATTGAGGAGACACAGGCCTAAAGAATACGATATCTATGACTCATACTTCGGTAAGTTTAACAAAATATCACTTTATGTAAATAACTTTTTTTAATGCCTTGGGTTGGAAACGACCCTAGGCAAAAAAATTAAATATTTAAATTTATGGCTTAATTAACATATAATTTATATAGATAAAAGTCTGTTTAAAGATCTCCGAAACTCTGGAATGCCGTCTCGCTAAAGGTGCCGCGGAATAAAATTGCACTGAAGCAAATACTTACTTATTATATATTTTATTATTTTATTTAAATCATATTTAATATAATTATTTACATTTAGTTTTAAATATTATCTATTAAATTTAATTGTCTGTACTCTTCTTCAACAGTACATATTATGCTGTAACAATGCTGTTTGTGTCCGAGGGACCTCTGAGTTCTAAAACATTATTTAATAACAACCTATTTTTTCAATATAATATATTTTCTAAAATATGTTAAATATTTCAATTGTTTATTATTGCTATGCGGCTGCCATTAAATTGTAACCAAACATTTTACAACATTATCATAACATCTATCTCATGATACTGACTCATTACCTCTTTGCACTTGTAATAATAATAACGGGGATATGGGTCAGGAAGCATCAGATGCTTGTTTGAGATCCATTTAGCTATCAACGATCAACGATCATTTAGCGACCAACGATCCCAAGTGTACGTCCGAGATTTTACTCTCTGATCGGCTCTACCGGGAGTTGAACCCCGGACGTCATGTTTGAAAGTCCACGACGCTATCACTAAGATAGCGAGACATACTACTTTTGTAGCGAGACATATGCTACTTTTGTTGCATGAAGCAAATTAATGCTAAAAATACTTTTATTTTTTGCTGTGTCATATATGGAACAAATTTATGAATTCATGATTAAATCAAAAACATAATTATCATATATTGTGTGAGTTATATATTTTATATTATCAATCAATCAATCAATCAAGCTTTTATATAGCGCACTCTTAACTTATGTCTCAGAAGCGTTTTTGTACAGCGAATGGTAGAGTAGCCTAACCTACCAAATGCCACAGCCGTAGTGACAGCATCACTACTGTTGTGGCACTACTGCTATTATAAATTTCGTTATTTAGATCGCAGAGAAGCGATGCCAAGATTTGTACGAAAACCCCACCCGTGTATCGTGCAGGAGGGCCAGGTTGCCAACTTCAAATGCAAGATAATGGCAGGTTCACCACCAATTGTCACATGGTAAGTAAATACTTGGCTGATAACGTGCCCTGTAGTCAAAGTGAGCCGGAACGCACCGGAACGCCGTTCCGGCTGCCCAGCCGAGCATTCCGGCTGCTCTGTAGAGCGTTCCGGCTGCTCTGTCGAGCGTTCCAGCTGATCTGGCTAGCGTTCCGGTTGGTCTGTCTAGCGTTCCGGGTCATATGAGACGAGTTTCCGATGCCACAGGTGTAGTTCCTCCTCCTCATATATTGAGTACATAACACATCATAGTAATTGTGTCTGACTGGGTGTTTAAAAGTAGCGTTCCGTCTGCTATATCTAACCACTTTGACTACTGAATGTGCCATATTTATTACTGAACTTTGGCGCGGAGCTGATCCCGTCCTTAGCACACACACAGATGGCATTGTCATTGATCTGACGATTATGTCGCCAGCCCTACCCTGTACAATCCAGTTGGATCATATACGGTTGACCTGTTGTTACCAACGCAATTGCAGCAGTAGCAGTCGATCACTACGTACTATCTACATGTATCTATCCAGTGTTCTGCCGCGTGGCAGGTCCAAGGCAAAAATTCAGGCACACAATCAACTATCTCGCTCTTTAATGAGCACATCGTCGATCAACCTAATAAGTACTCCTCATCTCAGAGGCATTGCCTTTTCCACACTTAAAATGATGCCTTTGTTCAAGAAAACATATAGGTTTCTGAGGTGGTTTTCCATTGCCTTCCTCAGTATCTGCATTAGTCGCAAATATTCTTTTAAATAATTTCCTTCCTGATATCTCCTTCGGAACCGGACGTTAAATCCTCATTGTATTGTATGCAGGCACTTCAAGGCAACGACCCTAAACCCGAGCATGAAGTACATGCCCAAGTACTCTGGTAACGACTACGAGCTGAGGATAGGCAGGTGTAAGATGGATGACAGGGGAGAGTACGTGGTCAAGGCTGTCAACTCCTTCGGCAGCAGAGAGGAGTGCGCCTTCCTCGGCGTCGAACGTATGTATTAATATATTGGCGTTTAAACGGACGTTAGTTCCCTAAATATACAGCATGCACGAGGTGTGGGTGCTAATCCAGCCAAGCAATCCAGAATACAGCCTGGATTTAAATTTGTATCGTATTTTTCCTGCAACAGCAGGAGTCTATTTCACTCTTGGGGAGGAGTCTATTTTAATTGCGAAATAGCAACAGCAGTAGTCTATTTCTATTGGGGAGGGCCTTACACGGCGGGATCTAGGAAGATGGATGGCGGCTTATGTCATGATCGAAACGGTTGTTGAATTCGGGCTCAGCGTTACATGCACGAATTTATGGAGCAATAACCTGTGAGGCGGCATAACCTCTCTCTCTCTCTCTCTCTCTCTCTCTCTCTCTGTCTCTGTCTCTCTCTCTCTCTCTCACTGTCTCTGTCAATTTTCTCTGTCTGTCTCTCTGACTGTCCGTCTTATTCTCTCTCAAGGCTGAGATGAGGTGCTCAATGGTGAGTCCGGCAACCTCCTATGAGAGAACAGCGCCACAGCTGTCATCCTGGTCGAGCAACAACAACTTTAATTCGTGATTTGTAAGCAATCTTTGTTTTTCTGAATGAATTTGACACCGTGTCGAAAAGTGTTTGTTATTTGCCTTACCGAGTAGATGTGAAACCACTTCATCTTGGAAGCACATTATACCAAGCGCGGATTAGGGGGTGGGGGGGATTGCTCCTCTTGACATGCATGAGGGGCCAGCCCCCCTCTCCCCACCCGGGTTTTCCTCAATTTGAAAATTATTGTAATTTGACTCACTCAAATACCTATTATATGTTGAAAACATTGTGATTCTGAAGCTAAATCAGTATAGGCTTACGTAGACATATAAATTTAAACCAATTATTGCTGTTTGTGAACATTTTATTGAAGTGCATGCTTGTATACTGCAAACAGTGATTCTCACAGGGCTGTTTAACCCTTTTGTCTAATAATAAAAATTAATTAAAATATAATTTACTATGTGTAATATACCAATCCGATATCGCGGTACGAAATTACCCACAGACGTTCATTTAAATATTACGTCATCACTTTTTTGGGAATTTTT